>JASGCC010000380.1:0-151500 GCA_030067915.1 Hydractinia echinata | reverse complement strand
ATGTTACGAATAAACATAATTTCGCGAAGCAATATCCCAAGTATCCCAGGTGCCGACACGAAGCCTATTCTAGTGCTGAGGCACGAAAGAAGAAGTGGATTGAGAAAACATTCGCCAGCGTATAATGCATTGGAAGAAATCGTCCTTGATAAAAAAAACTTGAAGGATATGGAACTTCTTTGCGAACCATACCACACAGGGGCGTGGAAGTTTTTCACTCACTGATAACAGCGTACGCACCAAAAACGGCAACATTTCGAGTTGAATGTGATGAACGCCGAGTGAAGTTGGCTATCTTGGACCATAACAATAACGTTGGTCGAAAGCAGGCTGTTGTAAAATGCGCGCGTAAAGGGAGTCAAAGGTCGGTGAAAAAAAGTGGAAGTTTGTCTCAAGCAAATTGAATAAAGAGTGGTCGCGAAACCTGTGAAAGAACCCAAGTCTTTCAGTTTTGTTGATGCGATAATGAATGACATAATTGAAAGAAAGGAGAGTGGGGTAAAGGTAAAGATCTCTGGTAAAGAAGTTGTAAACAAGCTTAGTCGACCACGTAACATTGCCCACACGGCCAGACCTGACACTTCGAAAATTTTTAGAGAAACGGAATTATGCAAAACGATTCAAAAAATAACTCTGGTCCGTTGTACTTTATTTCGCTTTTTTGTTGTTGTTATTGTTTGTTTAAAAATGTTAAGTCCCGTTATATGTCAACAAATTCTTTGAATCCAGTATATTTTCCATCTGAATCAGGAAATTCTTCCCTTATTTTCCGCACAACACAAGCTGGAATCACCACGCGACATCCTTTTCCAAGCCTTTCATAATAATGTACCCAGGCCGTGTACTGTCGGTAACTGGTGTACCTCATTTCCCTACAACGGAATCAAAGTTTATGTTATAGTGTAAACCAGGATAAAATATTCGAAAGAAATTATTTATTCATCAAAACTTCTTTGAAACAAATTGTTATTTGAGGCACATGGCTCTCCTCCTTTTTTATTAGATATTCAAGGAATGACATTATTTTTAATTTAATTAAATAATCTGCGATGGTGTGTATTTTCATAGCGCATGGACCTGTAAGATTATAAAGCGAAAAGTGAGAAGATAAGAAGAACGTTTTATTTGTGTGTGACAATGAGAAATATGGTCTGTGAAAATATTTACGAGAAACATATTTTTTGAAGAAAGACTTACTTATTAGTATATGTGGAGAGTTCGTTATATTTTTCTGATATCGTCGATGTCGTATGCTGGCTGTCTCTAACACTGTGCGGTTCAAACATAAAATTTCAAAATCCTTGTGCATCGTGATGCACTTGTTATCATTCAACTTGTCGTTCAATAAATTGAAAAATTCTTGGCAAACACTTGCATTCACAAGAGTGAAGCAATTATAAATAACGCAACATGTACAAGTACACCAATGCAAATTTTCAAGTCTGCTTGAATTCAATTCGTCTTCTTCTTCGCTATCACTAGATTTATAAGTCACTTTTTCAAGTTCTGCTTTGGAGTATTCAGGCTCATTCATGTAACATCCTGTTACTGACGTTTCGCTAGAGTCACTTGAATATTCTACTTCTGAAATAGGAGAGTCAGAGCAGGAGCTTGAATTTTCCATATCTCGCTGCTTTCGCTCAGCGCTAGCTTATGCTTCTTCAGCGTAATATACGTCACGATATAACAGTCTCCAGAATCAGCCGTGGCCTCAGAAAATTTAAATGGCGCTTACCGTTCGCTCATAGAAGGGGTAACTTTTATATTAAAATCAATCCAAATAATATTTATTTTTCAAAATTTTGACCAGAATTTGGGAAACGAACATAATGTTAACCGAAATAATGCTATTTAAGTTTGAGGCTTAATTCCCCTTTAAGGATAAATGTCCCTACCAACTCACAAACTTCTGCGCCATCGTAAGCACCCATGCTTACATCAAACATTTCGGATCCTTTTTTCCTCCATGTATTTTCGTCATTAAATAATAATGATTTTCTCGCGTGATATATAATTCTTTTTTTCTTGTTCGGTAATTTTAGTTAAATCGGTTGCAAAATATATATATATATATACGAAACTTTACAGGTGAATATTATATACACTTAGGAATTTACAGCACACAGCCTAGTTAATTAAACTTTTGAGAAATGCTGGTTAAGCCACAAGTAACTGTGTTACCTGGCATAAAACGCTTGTTGAAACAATTAATACAAATTGTAAACTGTACCACACATTCAGGTGGAGCGCCTTAGTACAGGTATGCAGTATATCGTAAATCGAGTGAAACACGCACAGCATATAAGGTGTTTCGGCTGCAATATATTTTCCAGAAAATAACTATCCTTCAACTTTAGCTGGAATAAAAACACAATTTACACGTTGCGCCTGTAATAGCGAAAACATTTAGCCAACCTTTATTTTTCACGAAATGTTCCCGGTGAATTTTCAAAAGTTTATTTTTAATCCTATGTAAACGCAAAGTACAGGTAAACCGTGTTGTACATCTACATATAGGCGTAACACTCTTTTTCAAGAAAACTTTATCAAGAAAAAAATTTAAATAAAAACACAGGAAATAGCCCCTTGTTAACACCGGGCTGAGCACTTATTAGATGTAAACCTTGTCGCACATACGTATAGCCTTGCCAAAAAAGAATCCAACTTTCATTTAAATAACAACACACAAAAGAGCCTGTTGTTACCCTGTGCAGTTAAAACAATCACTCAGCCATTTTATTTTGTGGAAAAGTTTGTATAAAATTTTAAAATAAAAACACAGTTTATAACTATGTAATTATCGGGACATTATTTGTATACATATTGGGGAATTAAATAAGAAAAATGGATATATATATTTGAAGATTTTCAATACATGTGACGATTGCACTAGAACCGCTTGTCAGAATTTAAAAAGCCTCTGTAACAGAAATGTATAGACGTTGATGTAAAAAAGGTTATTTGATACAGAAATAATTTCTGTCAAAAAATGAATGCGATATATAGATATTTGAAGATTTTCTAGGTGTTAATCCCTGAGAACCACTTGTCAGAATTTAAAACGCCTCAGTAATAACAAATGCAGATGTTGAAAAAGTTTCCCGATATATATATATTTATATATATTGAAATAATTTCGGTTTCTGTAAGTTGAACCACCTATGCTCAGGGGCAGGGTTAAAAAAAGTTGATTTCCTGAAATGCCTACAATATAGCTGGAATCGTTCACAAAAATATGGCCATCCACTCCCCCTGAATGTTAAAAATGAATGCCCTTTGTGGCTGAGCAGCATAACGATTACATGTAAGCCACCATCAGCCTTATATATATAAACATTGATCATTAACGGGGACGAACGTACTATATGTAGCTAGCTATGTACTTTTGCTGACTTTGTTAAGCTTTTTCGTTTAGTTAATTTTATGCTAGCTTTGTTATTTGTCTGCAAGAATTTTTTAAGCTAGTATGTATAGCTACCTGTATTTTATGCTACATTCAAATTCAAATTGCCAAGGGCCAACATATTTTGTGGAGATGGATGTAACTACCAAGCACAAGCTATGTGATAGACATTCCTAATTAGAGCAGAATTATATCACTCACTGTGCAGAATGTGTAGCAGCTAGCTAGCTTGAAAATCTGTCCTAAATAATTCTCTTGATGCTAGTAGCTTAATAGGTAGTTTTATGCTACTGTTGTGCTAGCTAGCTTTAGTTGTAATTAAGGATAAAGAAGGGTCTATAACATGTAAAAAATAGTGATATATATACTAGGTACATAACCTCCACTTCTTTCTTGAAAAATCTCATTTCGTTTCTAGGTAGCTAGCTACGCTTAGCACCATCTTTAAAACCCAACAAAAACTCCATCGTCGTGCACTAAAAACACGTTGTCTCGCTCACTAAAAACTGTACCATAGAATGACAACAATAAATCGCTGAACGGCACTGGTTTTCGGCCGAAATTTAATATTTTGGATGTATAGGCGAAATCGTACAGAAATGCTATATACTCTCCACCGTCCTTCCTTTTTCCTTATATTTGGCTTAATTAATGAGGAAATGGGCTCCGCTACGCTCCGTGCGCTGGCGCGCACTCCGCTTTTCTCCGCAAAAATAATACAACATTTATAACAAAAACCTAACTCGAAAATGTGGCAGTTTAAACAGATCAATTATTTCAAGCATTAAAATTTCTAAAAGTGGAAGACGCTTATAACGCAATTCTGAACCACAATTCAAGACATCATTTATTTACATCCAGCGGTATCGGACAAACCAAATTTATCGACAGAACGTCTAAATGAGACTAATATTGCAGGACAGAACAACAAGACGATGTATAAACAAAAAGTAAAGTAGATCTGACGCAAAAGAGAAATGGAGAGTGAACGTTTCAACGGTAAGCATTATGGCAGTTTTACATCCATTATGTTTTTTTAATAGCATCAAATGATACTTAGTGCGGTACTAATAGTACTTGGTCAATGAAGACGTAGAACACAAAAAAGAAATCCATATATGCAGCAAAAATGGTTGCTGTTTAATTCACAAATCTTCTTTTTTAAAAGTAGGTTGTTTTTTCTACCATACGAAAATGGAAATGTGTTGTTTTCAATTTTTAACGAAGTTGAAAACTTCTAATGCCGTATGTAGTGGGAGTCATTTTTTTAAGATTTGAATTTATTCATCCGCGTGTTTGCACTCATATGTTTGAATTGGGCGTCCTATCCTATGAAAGTTAATTTTTAAGCTACCATTTTGAAGTTAGCAACGTTCCGGAGTATTTTATTAATTAATTTATGTTATTAACCAATAGAAATCTTATTCGTTTCACGTGTTTACGCAACCTGGCGTTTAATTTAGGCCGAGGCGTCCACGAGATCACCAGAGAATGTACATACGCAACCACGAAGCCACGAGGACGGATTGATTTTACATTGCTTTTACACACTTAATTTTTTTTCCCAATCTTTTCCCTTTTTCTTTAAAGACTTTATAGGTCGCTCGTTTGGCGTACGCATGGCGAGATACCAGAAGGGAATCAACGTCGTCCATGCTCCTGGAGCCATCAATAACGTCGCAGGTGTAACGTTGGTTCGATCGTAGACTATGTCAGGAGGATCTTCATCGATAGGTGTCTTGTTGGTTGAGATTTGTCCAATACAGGCGCAGGGTCAACGATTGATGTGTTCGCAATCCTTAGGTCATCGAGAAAGGGTCGATACGTCGCGTTCTTGTTACGTGCGCCTTTAATGCTTTCCAAGGATCGATCTGGAAACCGTGCCAATAGTGCCAGGTTGATGAAACACCTAGTACCTAGTGAAAGGTCGATTTCAGCCTGTGCGATGATCTTTAGTTCTTCGGAGGACCAACGTTGTTTTAGATGGTACCGTTGACTTACTGGCTTCAAATTTAGTCGGGTGCTTCCGCCACTGTTAAATGCCCAGACCAGTTTTAGTCTGGCATCGGAATTCATATCACGAGAAAGTCCAGTAATCGACAAAAGCAGATAGAACAGCACTGTCGGGACAACAGGTACACAACGTCTAGCATAAGTATTCACGCTACAGATGGAGATAAAGTAATGGTGAATGCATTTAGAGCATCAATGTCCGTTTCCGTTCTGGGTATTGTGCCAATTGGGTACAGGGTATGTTTATATGTTCGGGATGGAATCCCCAAGGACAAGAACGGGGTGTTAAACCGGGCTCGCCCTGAAACGTTGAGTTTTTGAGCCCACCCGAAGGTACCAACTGGGTGCTTACACCAAACTACAGCTGCAGCAGAATGGCAACACTCCACAAAACTGTGAATAAGGCGTAGGACATTCCAGAACCGGCTGAACACGTAACCCTTCCTCGTCTAAGTTGTTGACATACAACCCCTTAGAGATAGAACAGCCTTATCTGCTACACGCGATGCCAAGAGACGTGCAGCACTCAGCAATAGAGACTAACTTAGAAGAATTCTAAGTCACCAACTTAAAGGTTTCGCTCTTCCGCGAAGTTTCTAGCAAGACGTAACAAGAGTCTGATGCACAACTCAGAGAGAGCAAAAAGCCGCAGGTTTTAATCCGCACTAAAGTGCAGTTTGGAACCCGTTTGTTGAGCTTGACTCTAGTCTGACTCTGTGAAAAGACATAGGTGTAGTTATAGGTGGAAGCGCAACCAAACACAGAGACTCGACTTAAGGGATAGTGCGGGCGCTTATCTTTGGAAGTAATGACGTATACCACAATCAAGCCTCCTGATGTCCTTTTAACAAATATTTAGGAGTTTCGTAGATACTTAACCGATCCTTGCATCCTGTTTATGCATGATTACAGTTGCAGTTTGGCTTACCTGAAAACAAACATTAATAGAAATTAATATGAATACAGCAGAGTTAATACAATGCGCCTTATACAATTTGTGAAATGTGAAAGGGGTTCCTACCTTGTCAATAACGCAACCCGACAAATCCCAGTTAATGAATGGCTTATTGCTCCCTAATCATCTCGTTATGTGCATCGGAAGTAAATATGTCTAGTTATGTCTTTTAAAGGCACCAATTTTCTCAAGAAGTAATGAAAAAATAATATATATATACCTTCAAAGTGTTAAGACTTGATGAAGGTCAGCACTGTCTTTATAAATTATAATTTTCGTCCTTCTTGATTAAGAAGTGCGGTTATTTTTTCTTCGTGTGTCAATTTTCGGATTGATCCATGAACTGTATGAAATGCCCACTAAGCAAGTTTGTTTCGTGTTTTAATACGGTTTAACCGTCTTTCCAACAGTGCCATTTGAGGCGCGCCAAGCTTGCTTTCAGTGACAAAGCGAAAGGCCGTCTGATGGTATAAATAATTTGAGGTAGTGACACAAGTATAAATAATTTCGTAAAATTTCACTTTAGTGAATTGGAATAAGCCACAAGTAAATGTGTTACCCAGCATTTAAAAACCCTGTGGTGCAATTAAGAAGAACCGTAAAATGTGCGACACATTCAGGTGGAGCACTCTAGTACAGGTATACATATGTCGGTCAAAGTTCAAAAATGAATGTTACTCCAGGCAGCGCGCTTAGTACAGGTAAATAATGGCCCGCATTCATTTATCATAACTTTGGTTTAACATAAACACAGGAAACAACAGCCCGTCGTTAACACTGGACTACGCGCTTAGTACAGGTAAACCGTGTTGCACATGTGTTTATGCTTAATACCCTTTTAGCACAGTTTACAACCCGTTGTTACCCCGTCATAGCAAAAAATTAGTCAATATTATTTTATTTTGCAGAAAAGTTGCAGTAAACGTTCACAAATTAATCATGACACATGATACACTCTGTTAAAACGCAGAGTTAAGCCACAAGTAACTGTGTTACCCGGCGTTGAACAAAAGAATGAGTGATTAATAAGAACCGTCAACTGTGCCACACATTCAGGTAAAGCGCTTTAGTACAGGTATATAGTATGTAGTAAATTGAGTGAAGTGCACACAATTCATTGTGTTTCCAGTGTAATAATTTTTACAAAAAATCCACATTTTAAGCTGAAATAAAAACACAGATTGCAATTCGTTGTCACCCCGTCATAGCATAAACAGCTGGCCAACCTTTTTTATTTTTCGGAGAAAGTTCCCGGTGAAAGTTCGAAAGAAAAGTTACCCCCAGCTGAGCGCTTAGTACAGGTAAACAATGTGACACATCCATATAGGTGTAATAGCCTAAAAACACAGGAAACAGCCCTTGTTAACACTGGGCTAAGCGCTTAGTACAGGTAAACTGTGTTGCACATGAGTATAGGCGTAACACCATTTAAAAAAACACTTTATCGGGACTTCGGTTAAAAAAAATCCAGGAAACCGCCTGTCGTTATCCTGTTCAGTTAAAAAAAATATTCAGTGGCAATTGAGATCATGGGGGTAATTATTATTAAAAATGGTGTATTTAAATAATGCGTTCATTTCAATTACCTAATTTATTTGTTTAATTAAGGTTAAAATAAATTAATTTCTTGAATATATTTTAATCAATAATAAGATTTTCGATTAAACAACCCCCTAGTTTTTAAAAATCGCGGAAAGATCAAAGGGATATCGGTAGCCATTTTGCGTGACAGACAGACGCACACAGGTATTATAATATAGATTACAACGTAACAGCTTTCCCACCTTGACTCAGAATCACTTCCAGGCTTTGTGTACCTATTAATAGGTTCATATTGTAAGCCTACAACTTTGTCGTTGTTCATTATATAGTTATGCAACTACGCACACGTGAATGAAAAAGAACATCATACATTTTAAACATGCTCTATATAAAACAATCCAGGGGGTGAAGTAAAGCGAGACTCCCTGCAGAGAATCGAAAAAATAATACACCATTCCACTATCTCCGTAAAATAATGCGCGCGCATAAATAGTTGCTTAGCAACGCGCTAAGGGAGGTAAACAAATCCGGAGAATAGCTGATAAGGGTAAAAACTCACGTTAATTTTACTCAAACAACAGCGTTTCTACTTGTGTATATAGGCTTCGCCGCTCTGTTGCTAGCATTTTGAACGTCTTTCGTTTGTTGTTTTTGTCCTTAAACTGGTTCCCCTCAATTTTATGCGTATTTTTCGGAACGTTGAATTCAATAACATCATTTATCGGGAAGCAACCTAATTACCAGCTTATCGCTGAAATACAAGCGAGCTACCACGTGTTTACTTAACAACAAAACATGGAAGACGAGCACAACGAAGTTCCCATGTCTTTAGAAGACTTTAGGTTAGTGAACGTCGAGGCTCTCAGAGTCTTTTTTATCACTAAAGAAAAAATCTGCTGAGGGGGACTTTGATACGTTGGTTTCCAGGTGAGCTCTTCTTTCATCACTTAATGTAAATAGCACTTATTTTTGTGGTGAAAAAGGTCAAGGTCTCTACGCATTTATTATTTTTAGAGCCTGCGCCTGTTCAGAAGAACACGGCCCCTGTTGATCATTCTGCTGAACAGCAATACATAGTCGCTCAGAGTGAATACAAAAAGAAACTTGTAGTGAATGCAATTGTTCTTTTGTCTGACCCCACTGTCAATCAAAGGCAGGCAGGCATGGTTTGGGGGAAAACGATGGTGGTTCTGCAAAATTGGCCCCCAGTACTATTATACACGACACTATCAAATTAATCTTGTTGGACAACCTCCAGCGAACTACTACTATAGGACTTGACTGTCACTACAAAGGCAAGGGAAAAAGTTACCGCTACTTCTCGCTGTGGATTTTGTGAAAAGAAATTTTTGGCCATGGAATTTTCACACAAGAGTACTACATGTTTTTTTGAAGTGCAAGGGTTACACCACCACAGCGAACATTCTTCAACCCTGTATAAGTTAGGGCTGCGATCGAAAAAACAGATCCTGGAGGAAAAATCGTTAGCGCTTATTGTACTTGTACAGCTGGCTTGTTGGGTAGTTGCAATCATGTCACGGCGATGCCTATTTAGAGTTGAAGCTGCAGTTTTGAGTGGTGTGACCAAACCAATGTGTACCAGTAAATTGTCTGTTTGGAACGTACCCTCAGCAACCAAGACACTTTTGACAATGAGACCAATAAGTGAAATGGCATTTTCAACTTCTACTTACAAAAACAATAAAACAAAGAAGAAGCAAAAAAAATTTACACGCACTGCAAGCATTTACCCCGTCATATGAAAAATCTGCTGAGGGTGAGAAAATGAGACAAATCTTGTATGAAACATTCAAGGATTGTGCCTCGGACTCACGTTTTGTGGAGCTCAAGCAGTGCTAGCAGTGAAATTTGTGTATTACCTGATTCTATCAGTAAACAAGCGGAAAGTATTCCATATGACGACAAAAAATCAGTAGATGAGAATGTAAACAGTTCACATCTGCATCAAAATTGAAAGAAGAACAAATAAGTTTTATTTTACAATGCAACTAATGCACAGTCTGATTCGGACATATGGTTCACTCAAAGAAGATGTAGAATTACTGCTTCAAAATTTCATCAAGTTTTTACAAGAATGAATACAGTCAAGAATAAACCTGACGAAAAATCCGAAAAATTTAACATCTCCGAAGAAATTTCAAAGAGTTGCTACAAAACATGGTATTGCAATGGAGGCTTATGCTAAAGAAGCTGAAGCTGTCAAAACAATCTTGAAAAAGCAACAACAAAAAAGTATGTTTTTTGGATCCAGGAATGACTGTTGATCTTGAACATCCTTTTTTATCAGCAAGCCCTGATGTTTAAGGCTCCTGCGCTTGTTGTGGAAAATTTGGTAAATAGAATCAAATGTCCGTATTCTATTTGTGAAACTGTTCCCACTGTAGATAACCTTGAATATCTATGTGAAGTTGTTACAGATATAGGTACCAAAGTTGCATTGAAACAGAAACCATCTATATTTATTACACAAATACAAGGTCAACTAGGCAATAACAAAACAAAATTGGCATGGTTTTTTATTTACACACACAATGGTTATCACCTTGAAAAATAAATTTTGATGAACAACACTGGGAAAAAATTAAAGAAAATTTTTTTTTTTGTTGGTTAAAGTACCTAGCACCTACTCAATCATTCCAAATAACACATTACACAAGATAATTGAAACTCCTTTAAAAAAATAAAAGTTGCGAACACTATCAAAGCATGCAACATAAACGTTCAAACAAAAAGCCCTCAAAGCAATAACTCAAATAGCACAATCACACCATCTACTGTTAGAGTTATCAAAAAAAGAAAAATGTAGTAAAAAAGTCACAAAAGTGAAAGTGCCAAAAATATATCTATGCCATGTATGTCAAAAAGAATGTGAAGTTGTTGTAAAAAGCTTCGAAAACAATAGTATATGTTGTAACAAATGCACACGATGGCTGCGCTTCGGTTGTGTTGGAATTAAAAATGAAGATGGGGTTCCAAAAAAACAGTTAAATGGTTTTTGCAGTCTTTGTAAGTGAACATATATATCTATATATATGTGGAAGGTTTGGGTTAAATGAGGGGTTGTGATAGGTTGGGGTTAAACGGGCGGTGGTGGTAGATTCAGGTTAGAGAGGTGGCTGTGGAAGGTTTGGGTTAAATGAAGGGTTTGTGATAGGTTTGCGTTAGATGGGCGTCAAATAAAAGCACAGTTTGCTTCTATATATTTCTTTATCTGTGACTTTGTTACCACAATTAAAAGAGTTATGTGGTGAATTAGAAAGGTTTCAGCTTTGCCTTTGCATTTTTTTTGCCAATGCTTTTGACTCTGATTTTATCCTTTTTTGTCATCTAAATCACTTAAATAAATATTCCCACAGTAACCCACCATACTGGTGATCAGGCCAACGTGTTTTTAGGTTGTTTTTGCTTTGTGATTTCGGCTTTCATTTCTGCTTTATTGACTTTGATGCAGGTTATTTGCTATTGATAATGAGGTGACAAAACAGCAAGCTGTAATGATTAATCTTGTCTAAAGACAGGTGGTTATGGCTATGTAGAGGTTATACCTCTAAAGATTCCGAAATAATCCAAAATCTTCCTCGTTGCAAGGATTTGGCAAAATTATACGATGACCACTTTGACTAACATTAAAGTAACACTTTCTGGTTAAATCAAATTGGAATTAATTATCTTAAAAATTAAGCCCTCAACAATTTTGTTTCAAATACTCGTTTTTTGTTTGATAAACTTTTTGTGCCAAGTAGCTTCTAATTAAATCAAGATGTTCCATTCTGGTTAATGTTTGTCGGCAGATTGGCTGTTCCTATCAGTTTCTTCCTAGTTATTATCAAAAGCTTCCTTTATTTTTTAAAATAAATGCAATTGCGTTATTTCTTGTAATGCCTGTTCTACACTAAAAATAAATTACAATATCTTGTTACAACAAGCATAAGAAATCACGTCCATGCAGTCTTATCGTTTCAAAGTTACGTAAATACGAAATGTTTAAATACATATTTGACACTATAATAATGCAGTGAAAATACAAGTAGCTGCAGGCAATAATACTTGTTTAAATGATTATGTGACAGAATCGTTTGGTACAAAAAACTGTGACGATTATAATGTTATTTTTTCCTAATAATAGGTAGAATATATCACACTTGGACGCAAAAGAAATTAAGAGCATTTTTCGCACAATTTGATAGTTTTGTATCTGGTATTAATGCTGATTGGCCAAGTAAGATATAAAACATGTATATATCTATTTTTGCTTATTGTAGTACTAAACTTAGAAGTTTTGAGACCCAATCTTTATTAACCATATATTATAATACTCGCTTTCCGTTTGTCTGTATGTCCGTCTGTGAGCCAATTTTAAAAAGCAGAGTTACAATGGGACGCTGGGCCACAGCTATTTAACCATATTATACATGATTTTTAATGGCCCTAGTAAACCGATAAAGGGAGGGGGAAGAGCTAAAGGACTATAATTCCAAAACTAATTTTGTAGTTGTAGTTGTAGAATACCTTGAAACGAAGTCATTACAGGTTAAAAAAGTAATTTGATAGCGTCATTGCAATAAAAAATGATGTCCTTCACTGGATCAATATTTTCTTCAAATTGTCTGTATTTCAACCCCAGTACCAAAAAAATTATCTTCGCAACGCTTTTGTTGCACTTGGTAATCAACATACATGTAAATAATATTTCTACACCAAATACATATCTTAGCAGTAGTTTTAAAAATTCAATGAAATGTGTACCCCCGACAAAGGAGTTTTTCCTAAATTTTTTTGTAAGCTTAAATAAAAGTTAGGAAAAGTCACAAAATTCACCACTGAACCATGTATCTAATTTATGCCCCTCGCTCTGTTATAACAAGGTTACTTAAATTGAAACATATTGTGCAGGTAAAAAAGAAATTGAAGAATTTATCAAAGAAAATGATATACCGTTTTCATATGATGTTGTAAGAACAAAACTGACAAATGAGAGAATAGCAGGAGAAAAGTGCAGGAAAAAAGAAACAAAGAGTTGAACATGGTATGTTTCAAATTTAGAGCTATACTGTCAATAACTATTGGCACTTAAACTGGTGCTAAAATACCATGCTGAAAATAGTTGTGATTTCTTGCTAATAATAGCAAATTTAATAATTTCTGTCTAATTACAGGAGTAAGTTTGGATATTTGGATGTTGCTTGGAATGTCGCTTCAAATAATGCACCAGAAGGACGAGAAAAAAGTTTTTATGTTGTTTTACCCCTAGGTTTGCCTTTTTTATTGTGCAATACATGCCACTATATGTTAAGTGACTTCACTGGCGTCTTATATCTTTTTTGTTTTTTATTGATATGCAATATTTTTATTGATTTTGTTACATTTTTGGTTATTTTAACAGTTTAGTTAATCTTATAATTCCATGTATTGCTTTAAAGTTGTTTTTTTAACGTTTTTACTCATGTAATGATTTAACAAAAAAATAAAAATCTAAATTCCTTTTATCGATTAGCTGATATATTTAGTTACATTAAAACATTACTATGTGTTGTTTAGTATTGGGAAGTTAGATGATGCAGCATTTTTTATGTTTTAAATGTGATATTTTCAGGGGACAAATATTGTGGTATTGGTGATCCTGTCCCCATCTCCATACCCTTTTTGATTGTTTGAGAACTTAAAGCTGTGGTTTTAACACGTCAGCAATAAAAGACAGTAAGTATTAACCCAATTTTATTGGAGGGGGGAGGGGGTGTTGGGTTGGTGAGAGGTTATAATCTTGGGTCCCATTTTTAGGTCATTAACCAAAGTAAAAAAATTGGAAAAAAAAGAAATCGAAAAATAAAAATAATAAAAAAGTTAATCTTTTGTTCCAAATATGGATTTTGTGAATTTTTTTTATCTTTTCAAGGGAAACTAAGGTCAAAATTTTTTTTTCTTGACAAAAATAGGGCTCAACATTTTTTTCCCCAAAAAACTTTATTGTAAGAATTTAGAGCCAAAGAACATCGTTACGCACGCCCCCATTAGAGAAACTAAAAAACTTTGCGATGGAGAGATGTGACGTGACGTATGTTACACGTTAAGTGAAACTACTTCTTTTCATATGTTGTAAATACATAAGGTCACAAAGAAAAAAAGTGAAAATTATTTTCGTTTTAGTAATAAATCTATTTTTATAATAATACCGTAACTTAAAATGCCTACTTGTGCTTGGCTTATGGATGTTTCAGAACCACTGGGAGAGTTAAAGTTAAAAAAAGTTTTTTTATGGTTCCAAAACCTGTGATTCCGAAAAACTCAGAGCGATGTGCTGGTTTCATAATATAGGTACTGGATTGGATATAGAGAAGTTCGTGCTTGGAAGAAACAAAGTGGTATGTGAAGATCACTTTCATCCGGACTACATTAAAGATGACATGAGAGGACGAATGACATGAGAAGACGAATGACAGGAGTCAAATCTAAGCGGAGGTGAGTTATTAAAATTATGATTCACTTTTCTCATCGTTGCTTATCACATTCGAAACATTTCCTTTTTCTGAATTATTTCCGGTGAGCAAAAAAAATTTACACGCCTTGAGATGACTGGTTTCTATATGTCGTACTTGAAATTTAAATCTGTATTCAAAACATTAAAATATTTCTTTGTGATTCGTCTGAAAAGTAAAAAAATAAATATCTCTATAATAATAGCCGTATTCCGTCTGTCTGTTCGTGCGTCAAAAGCGACTCGTGTGAACAACGCACCAAAAGGAGAAGGAATTGAAGCAGCACGGTGGAGATTTTTGTAGATTTTTTACCGCTATCCTTAATTAAAGGGCCAATCAGGTTCGCATTTTGCAGTAAAGGACCAATCATAAATTAAAGTTCTCTCGATTCCGTTTTGACGTTTTTTTACTCTCTGGCAAAGAGTTCATAGCTTTAATTTGGAGCAAAACAATTAAAGCAAATCATCATTTGGAAAGGAAAGTTTCTTAATAATTATTTGCTTTAGTTCTTCCTTTGCTTTGTGATACTTCTGAGAAAACTTTTTGTGTTCTAAGAAGATTACAGTGATTTTAAAACTATTCTTTAATTTTTTTCAGTTTGTTTTTATTAGCTAGCCTAGCTACCTAGCTATCTTCATTTGTCAGTATAATGGATGTTCCTGAAGATAATGAAGTTATTTTTTTGTAACATAACTACGCCAATGTCCGTCCTGAGTTCCAAAATGTTAATGTCAATGCTGAGCACGATTTTCAACATAACTTAAATTTTGATAATGCTCAAAGAAGGAGGGAAGAGCATGCTGATATGCTAAGGCAACAACATGTGGAACGGGAACAGGTAAGACGAGCTAATAACAATTTACAACAAGCTCAACGGACAAGCACAGGCTGCACGACAAATGGTAAGACGTGCAGCGCAAAATGTTCAGCAAGCTATTGTACGTCAACAAGTGGATCAACAACGTCATCAGGTAAATAGAGCTAATGAATTGCCCCATCAAGCTGCAGCAAGATGTATAGCTGATCTTTTACGTCATCGCTTAGCTAGGGCTGCTGATAGAGCAGATCTACGTGTTCAGCAGCCACATGCACACATAGAAAATGAATTACCCCAACAGGCTGCAGTAAGACGTAGAGCGGATGTTTTGCGTCATCGAGTAAGGGCTCCACGTTTGCTAAATTTAGCTAGGATTAACAATGTTTTACCTCCTACACATTCTGCAGGTGAGTTTAATATTGTGTGTCAGCATTGTGGAGCTATTAAATTTAATAATGAAAATCATTTTAAGTGTTGTCACAATGGCAAAGTGGCCCTGTCTGACATATTACAATTTCCTGCTGAAATACGTGAATTATTAAGCAACGACTCTGCCCAAGCTAGACAGTTTCGTAAGTACATCAGAGTATACAATAATGCATTTAGTTTTGTTTTTTTGTCAGCAAACAATCGACCACCGCCAGGTCGTGGACCCCCGTTTTAGAATATGTGGTCAATTATTTCACAGGTATGGTGCTTTATTACCTGCTCAGAATGAACTACCTAATTTTAGCCAATTGTATATTGTAGAAGCTGCAGCTGCCTTAAACATGCGTATTGAGAATCCAACACATGCTCATTGTAATCGCGAAACAATGCAGATAATTCAAGATGTTCTTAACAGGGATTCTCCATATGCTGCAGCTTATAGAAATATGGCTGAAGTGGAACGTGAAGAAACAGCCAGAGCAATTGCGGAAAACAGACAGCCTTCTGTGAGGGTAATGGTCGCAGAAGGTATAATGCCCCCTTGCATCAGGAAGTTGCTGCCATCTTTGTTGGTAATGATGGTGCACCTCCTGCTGCAAGAGCCTTTGTGGCAAATCCCTTATACATCATGCAATATTGATCCTATGATGTATCCCATTTTATTTCCACGTGGTGAGCCGGGTTGGGACCCAAACATGGCCCATGTCAGGGAGCATGCAACTGGAGTTAGAAATTGGCTAACCCAGTTGGAATATTATATTTACCGCATTGCTATTAGGCGATAATTTTCTGCCCTTCATCTAGCAGGTAAATTGTTTCAGCAATTTTTAGTAGATGCATATGTTAAAGTTGAAGGTCAACGGCTTGCATTTATTCGCCGAAATCAAAACCAGCTTCGAGCAGAGTTCTACCAAGGACTTCTGGATTACCTCCAAAATGCTGCAGATCAACGTAACTTACAAGCAGGTAATGTTGTTGTCTTGCCTTCCACCTTTTCTGGCTCACCCCGTAACATGCATCAGTTGTACCTTGATGCAATAGCATTGGTTTCAAAGAAGGGTAAGCCAGATTTGTTCTTGACTTTTACTTGCAATCCAAAATGGCCAGAAATTGTTACTAATTTGTTACCTGGTCAATCTGCTTCTGATAGACCAGATTTAGTTGCAAGGGTGTTTAATTAAAATTACTTGCTTTGAAAAAAGAGTTAAAAGACGGTGTATTAGGTGTTCTGTGTGCACATGTAGATGTTATTGAATTTAAGAAAAGAGCTTTACCACATGTTCATATGCTTTAACATCTACACAATGAGTTTATATTATGAAATGCTGATGATATCGACTCATTAATTTGTGCACAGATTCCAGATCAAAACCAAGATGCTGAATTGTATGATATAGTAAAGTCATGTATGATCCATGGCCCATGTGGCCTCCTTAATAATACATCTCCGTGCATGAAAGAGGGTGAGTGTACTAAGCATTTTCCTAAGCAGTTTAATGACAGAACTGTTATAAATGTAGACGGTTATCCCATGTACCATCGCCCTGATAATGGAAGAACGGTAAGAATACGAAACTTAGATGTTGATAATAGGTGGGTTGTGCCTTATAACCCTTTCCTATGTAAAAAACATATGGCACATATAAACTTGGAAGCGTGCGTGTCAATTAAAAGTGTTAAGTATATATTTATAAAGGTTATGATACTGCACACATAGAAATCAATGAGCGCATCGATCATGATGAAGTAACAACATTCTTAGATGCTAGATATGTATCTGCACCTGAAGCAACTTGGCGTCTCTGTGAATTTCCTATGCATATCCTGGTTTCAATTAAATCAGCAGGACCAGCATGCGCAACGATTTTTGTACACTGAAATATCTTACCACTTTGTTTTTCGGACTACACAACAACAAAAACGGTGGGTAGTTAGGCAACGCAGTGCTGCAAGGATAGTAAGTAGAATGTATAATGCCAGCATCCGCGAAGGTGAAAGGTATTTTTTGCGCGTTCTTTTGTTGCATGTCCCTGGTGCTACGTCTTTTGACAATTTAAGATATTTCAAAGAAAATCTTTATGCTTCTTTTAGGGATGCATGCTTAGCACGAGGATTGTTAGCTGATGACAATCTTTGGATTCGCACCATGAATGAGTTGGTGGAATATGCTTCTGGATCTAAATTGAGAAAAGCGTTTTCTTTTATATTGATTCACGGTGAACCGAATAACCCACATGAATTGTGGGAATCCTTTCGTGCTGCAATGATGGAGGATTACTTACGTCACCACCCTGAAGTACAGGCAGAACAAATGGTGCTAGGTAAAATTGAAGCGGTTATTCAACAATTTGGTAAGCGTTTTACTGATTTTGGTCTTCCTGCTTTACAGGAAGCTTGGCTTGATGATTTGCCAAATGCTGAAGAAATGAGGCAGGAGGCTCTAAATATCAGGCCTTTGTTAAATGTCGAGCAACTTCATGTAGCTGATTCTATTATAAATGTCGTCACCAATAATAACATTAATGTTGCCAATATTTTCTTCCTAGGTGGGCCAGGTGGCACAGGTAAAACTTTTACATATAATTACATTATTAAGGAAGTTATTGCGAGAAATGTGTGTGTTGCTACTTGTGCATGGACAGGTATTGCTGCTACATTATTGCAGAATGGTAAGACTGTCCACTCTCTTTTCAAGTTACCAGTCCCTGTTTTAGACGGCTGTACATGTAATATCAAACCCAATATTGACCATGCAGCATTTTTAAGAAGACAGGACATCATTATATTTGATGAAGCCAGCATGATACCTAAATATGCTTTGGAAGCTATTGAAAGAATGTTTAGGGATATATGTAATAGTGAAATTCCCATGCAGGTAAAGTTATTCTTTTGGGAGGAGATTTCCGTCAAGTACTCCCTGTCGTCTGAAGAGCCGGACCTGCACAAATTATAGAAGTTTGTTTAAAAAGCTCACAACTCTGGCCCTTGACTCGAATTTTCCACCTCCACACAAACTCGGCGATATTAAGGCCGGGTCTGTAAATTACACGTTTTTTCAGCTTTTGAAAAATTGGGAACTTTATGTTTAATTAACTCGACCATTTTACGACGAAAAAATATAACTCGTTCATATTTTGGTCAGCAAAGCCTCCTCTTTTCAAAAATGATAACCTCAATTTCAGATTCCTTCTCGTATGACCACAGGGAGCTCCAGAAGTAGGGGTACCAAAAATAGCATGGTTTCGAAAACCGCTGAAGTTTTGTCGAGTCACTGGGGAAAAAAACACATAAATTGGTAAGTTAACATGACAATCTTACAAAATCGTACGTGACATAAGTCCCAACTTCAATAAAAAGCAGTAAAAATTGACAATCTTTGCCATATTTTGTGCCAATTTTGGCAACTTGTCATTCATTTTGTACAATTTATTGCTATTCGTTACTTTTTGCACTTATGCCTTGAACAAAACCCATTCTGCATTATCTAAGCTACACTTTTTACTACATTTTTACAACTGGTGTGCAATATTCAGCCAGCGGCAGAAGCATTTCAATGCACTACCTTTAAAAATCCCTGAACTTTGCCGCCATTGTGTGGTCCGTCATTTTTAAGACCTAGCTAATGACAATCTCGTCCCCGGGGCCGGTTTACTTTTTTGACAATCTTGGGCGAAGCCCTGGGGAAGAGGTTGATCACGTAAACAAGCAAACTGCAACTTTGCAGAAGCCATCATAAAATGAAGTCTTTTGCCTCCTCCTCTCTTCTCCTAGCTAGCTTTCTCTTTCAATATGGTTAGCAATAATATTATAAGTTTTAATTTCTAATGCTTAGCTAGCCAGATATGTTTTGCAATTTGTATGCTTCCTTTTGTGTTTGTTTGCTTCCTAATGTGTTTTGGTAGCTAGCTACACATAAAAAGTGATTGTGTCCTGTGTGTGATATCCTGTACAAATTTATAGAACTTTTTGAATGTTTACGAGCTTGCTGAGGAAAGGTCTTTTTCAGTCCATTTCTTTCTACTATGGAAACATTGTGTTGAGGCTTTAAACTAATCGAGTGTAGATGGATACCTTCTGATTGACATATATTCATATAAAGTCGTACCGATACCTTCATGTGAAGAAACAGACTACCTTATGTGTATTAATTAATGCGGGATAAGTTCGTGCCGGATTAATTTTTGCGGGATTAATTTTTGCAAATTTGGCCCGTTTCGCAAAGTTAAGTCCTGCAAAAAAGATTTTTGGAATTCGTCTATTCGCAAAAATATATATATCCCGCAAAAATATCTGTGAACTGGCATTCACAAAAATAAGTATTGCAAAATGGCATTTTTTTATACATTAATTAACTTTAATAACATTTTTGAAATTCTAGATGATTTGTGAGATTTAGAATTATTAAAATACAGTGCAAAAAACAAATGTTACCCTTTGATCTTTGTTTAGCATAATCTTGAAACCTCTGATTCGCAAAAAGAATATTGTATATATTTCTTTTACATGTTATAAACATTTGCAAAATTAAATCCCGCAATTTCCTTGCTGAGAGCCCAATTCGCAAAAATAAATCCCGTAACTTATTTTTTTTTTGACGTTCTTTTATTTTGCATTTTACGTTAATTCCAGCTCTTTTTTAATTTTTCCTGTAAATTTAATACAAATTTACTTTAGACAAGGATATAAGCAAAAATAGGTTATATATATACTATAAATTCACAATCTTTAACTCTGCAATTTCAATAAAAATGTTATAGACTATACAAGAGAAAGAAGTGTGTTCCAGCAGCTGCCGATTTATCGTGCAGACACAGGTGCAAGTCCTGTCACTTCTATTTTTTTATTGACATTTACATACACATTTTTCTTTATAAGAACCAGTAAAATCTGACTTGAGACTGGTTGTTCTTATTTTTTGCAAGTCCTGTCACTGATGTTCTTATTTTGTTCTTATTCGTAAGAAAATGACTTCAGAATTTAGCCTCATTTTGTTCTTATATATTTTTCTGGAAATTGTGCTTATATGAGAAAATTGGTTGTTTCGGGTGAGCCAACACGCGGGTGGGATGTTTCAGCAGCTTCACGCACATTATTTTTCTGTGACAATTGCTATATATAAATACATTGCGTTTGCGTCTAGAAGTATATGCACATGCGCCACGCATATGTACAACTATAATAATTTATCAGCAAATCTAGCTTTAATTTCCAGAAACCTGCCAACTCCGGTTGCGTCAAAGCCATAAAATTATTTCGTGGATATTCAATGCTTGAAATGAGAAGTTCTGACTCTGAAATATATATACAGTTGGTTTTAACAATCGAACTTCCTGTGATTGATGTTGACTAAACTTTATGGGTAAATTATCACATACTCAATACGTATAACATTGTCCTGCATACACATGAGTCAAGTTTACAGGACCTTTTTCAAGGACAATTCTTAAAAGTAGTGTATATAAATTGCAAAATTAAGAACAAACAATATGATTATCCTATTTTCGTAAAAAACACCCAGGATAATGTGGAAATATCTTTCAAAAAAGAAATTTGCACAGAATCAATTGTTGTGATTTTTCAAAACTTGTATTTTCACCTGAATTTTAGATCACAAGAGTGTGTCATTATAAAAAAAGGAAAAAATACTCAAAATTTTAGGACCAAAATAATTTCAACCTAAAGAGGTAATATATTTACTAAATTTGTAAACAGTCTTGGTCGTCTAATGTAAGACACCTACATTGAAGGAAATCCAGGCTCACATCCTGGTCAAGACAATTTGATGTTACAGTTATCCACTTTTTTGGAACAAATGAGAATTATAGGAAACCTTACTGTGAATGCTAAACGAATAGATAACAGATGCTGACTGTGCTTAGCCTTCATTTACGACTAATTTTATTTTACAATATATATAAAACAAATTGAAAAACATGCGTTAAGGTGTATCAAGAATTTTTTTTATCCCATAAAAAAATTGGCAGTGTAAAGAATCCCATTCAAGGACAAATTTTCATAACCAAACCTTTAACAGCCTAGCTTTCACAATTTTGTTAGTACTGTTTTTAGACTTAGAAATTTTATTGCTCAAGAGTTTATACTAACACACACTAAAATTTATTATTTTGTACAGTACATACAATATTTTTCAAATATATATGCATCTGCTTAGTTATAAAGATAATGACAAACAAATTATATAGTTCTATTACTGTAAAAGAAAAAAAAACCAGGAAAATAGCAATATATAATATAGTTGGCAAGCTGAAGATAACAGAATAATTGCCTTGACCAGGACTTGAACCTGGATTTCCTACAAAGGTGTCTTACGTTAGACGATCAAGGCTTTTTTACATATATTAAGAACGTAATGTTGCAATTTCGCAACTAAATGTACTACAAATCTGTTAAAATAATTTACCAATCTTTTATTGCAATGGTAAACATCCAAAATATTTTCTTCTCTAAATTTCTAAGAAAAGTTTCATCTCACAAAAACACTTTTATCACGTTGACATACTATATAAACAATACCAAATTTAAACAGTTCACACAGAAATTGCCAAATGTGTAGATACCTTCATATTGACATATATAGTGATGTAATTACATAGGAATACATGCCTAGAATTATAATTTAAATATGTAACACAGATACTCAAGTATGGAATAATAAGGAACAAGAATTTTTGAGCATCATATAAAAGCTGCAATGTAGATATGGTGAGTGGGTACACATCTGCATTGCAGTTTTATTTTTTTAAAGTATATTTAGCTATTTTTCTTCTTTGAAAGAACAACAGTTTGTTATCATCATATAAAGGGCCGTCGACAAACAGTTTTGATCTCCGTTAACGGCAAATTGGCCGCTAGACTCGGACCACCCCTGCCCCTTAACGGCAACCCCATTTCCCCTACGTTAGTTTTCGCTTTATGGAACAATCTTTGTGTAGACTTATACGAACACGAGATCCATTTTTTTAACAACCAATTCTAGATTATGGCGGATTTTTACTGTGGAAACATTTTCTAATTTGTTGAATTTTTTTCATTTTCCCAAAAAGAAATAAAAAAGGTGAGAAAGTAAAATTCGTCTCCATTTTTATATTTTTAAGGGATGATGAGAAAGTAAAATTCGTCTCCATTTTTATATTTTTAACGGATGATGCATTACTCCTCCCCCCACACCCAATTTGCCGTTAACGGAGACGGAAATTGTTTGTTGACGGCCCCTAAATGCTGCAACGCATATATGCAGATACGCACTTTTAAAAAAGGAGAAATTTTGGAGCATCTCATCAAGACGGCAACATAGAAATGCAGATACAGTATATAAGTGGGTATGTCTGTGTTGCAGTTTAATTCCAATTAAAAAAAATTTTCGTACGTATTCTAAAGTTAGGTGCTAACTTTTGGTGATTAGGAAAGTACATAAATATATACTTGCAAAATTTCAAAGCACGATTGCTGATAATGATAAGAACACCTGTAAAATAAATTCTAGAAGGATCGTAGGCATTTTCAAGTTAAAAATAATAAGTTTATATTTGAAAATACAATTTTTTATGCAAAGTTAACACTATGTAAGCAGTAATTTAAATTCTTAATCACTATGTTTACACAAAGTTTCTTAACTTGCCTGAGCCAATTATATAATATATATAGCTAGCTTTTTTACAGACCTTAAAAACAAATTATCTACTCTTCCAAATTCCCCACGTAGTAAGAAAAATTACACTGAGACTCCTGCGAACCAGGACGATAAAGCCATATGCCTCAAAACTTGCTTAGACTTTATGTAGCTAGCTAGCTCTAGAAGCTTCATCAATACATTAGGGTAGATATATATATAATTAGTAATCACTACTAGCGCTAAAACTAACATCATAATTTAATTTAACCTTTCTCAAACCTTTGTTTGAAATTAGATTTTCTGAAGAAATATCACGGCCATTATTCCTAGCCACGAAAAAATTGCAGACCAGATAGCGCGTTATAAATTTACTCGCCAAACATATGCCTTAACTTTGGCGAGTCAAAAAAACCTGGAGCCGTAGAATGCACCTTAACGTCGCCGAGAACATGAGAGCTGGGGAAGGGGAGCAAGTCTTTGCTGAATTTCTTTTAAACCTTGGTGGTGGTCATTTGCCACAAAAACCAAATGATCCAAATCAAGGTTGTATTGAAATTCCCCATGAATGTGTTCTGCAACCTAATGAAAATATTGTTACTTCTATCTTTAGTGAATTAGATGATGTGGAATTTTCACATTGTGTCATCTTAACTCCAACAAACGAAGAAGCGTTGGAAATAAATGAACAAATTTTGAATCAGATTCCTCGCGATACCCGTACATACTGCAGTATCGACTCTGTTGTTTCGGATGATCAAGAAGAAATTGATTTATATCCCATGGAGTTTATTAATTCCTTGACTCCAAGTGGTATGCCACCACACCAATTAAATGTCAAAGTTGGATGTGTTGTAATGTTGTTAAGAAATCTGTCCCTTAAAGACGGTCTTTGTAATGGTACAAGGTTAATGGTTCGGAATCTGCGTGCAAATGTTATCGATTGTGAAATTCTTACCAGTATTCGTAGAGGTGATCATGTGTTAATTCCGAGAGTGTCCCTCTGTCCAATGATACACATCTACCCTTTCAAATTAAACGCACACAGTTTCCTTTAAGATTGTCTTACGCATTGACTATAAATAAGAGTCAAGGCCAAGCTTTTGAGAAAGTTGGTATATTTTTACGTAGACCTTGCTTTAGTCATGGCCAACTTTATGTTGCATTTTCACGTGCTCGGGCATTTGCTGCAGTAAAGGTAAAGGTTGTCAGTACTTATCAACAAGGTTATGTAGGGAATAGATGCTTCACAAAGAATGTTGTTTTTCCACAAGTGTTGTAAATATTTTTATTTACTGTTTACCTCTTGAAAGGTATGTGGGCTGTCCTACAGCAAGTTATTGTGTACCTCTTGGAAGGTATGTGTGGTATGAACGGGTAATGAAGCGTAACCAGGTATCTGTTCCGCTTTGTCGATCAGCGGATTTTCAAAGCTGTAAATAATGATGTTTGGTACTGCTATGTGAAACATGTTTGCGGTATCTTTTCAAAACGTGATAGTCATCGCCATTGTCTACAATGTATGTTTCCGAAAGATGTGAAACATCCAACACTTCATCCAGTTCTGTGGTCCAAAAGGTAATTTCTTAAGCTAGAAAGCAAAAAATGAATTAAAAGTAAGTTATCAAATCTTGCGGTACCGCACATATGGGTCGCGGTCACGGGGGTGGGTGGGTGGTGGGGACTTTTTCCCCACTTTTTACTTTTTTTTAAATACAATATTGAACAAGGTTGCCCGCGAACCCTGTACCATTCCAAAGGGAAGCATAAACTCACTTGCACATGATATAAATTTTTAATTAGAAGAGAAGATGTTCGGAAAGTAAAAGTTCTCAAAACAATACAACAGTAAACTTCTTAATTTCTTGAAAAACTTTCACGTGGGGGAAAAATAAAGAAGGCTTGACGCATGCGTGTGATTTTGGGTGATTCTGGCTGGTTCTGGGTAGTTCCATTGTTTACCATACCGGTTACAGAAGCATTATAGGGTTCTTTGCATGGTTTTTTTATTAAAAGGCAAGTCGTCTTAAACGGTCCTGCTTATTTCATTCATAAACGCACATGCATCCAGAATTTTGGAAGCAACTAGACATTCCAATATCAGTAATCTTTTTGATTGTCAGGTAGCCATATTAAGTCTACGGCCACTATCATGAGCACTAGTATTGGTAATAAATTGGTATCGGTAATATTGGAAATAATTACGATACCTTTTGTATCGATAATAGATTGGTATTGGTAAATATCAATACAATCACAAGAGAAGTATCGATAATATTAATAGCACTACCGATACTTGCTAAAAATGTAACGATACTTGTAATTTTTGATTATTTCTTTTGTTTTATTATCAATACTACCGATAAAATAATTTACTGATATTATAGGTTGTTACCGTTTTCCCCAAAACCGTCACATATAGCATATATATAAAGCATAATAATTAACAATTGCCGTTGTTTCCAAAAATTAAAGTTTTGCCCTTGGCATACGTTCCAGCTTTTGTTCCAAATCAACTTGAATCTGAAATTATTAAAAGTATTATTCTTATAGCAAATTAGCTTACAATGCTTTATCATACCATTTTTTAAATATTTGTCATATGTGTGTTGTAATCAGTTTTACCATTTGTTAATACACATTGCAATGTGTCATTGTATGTTTACGTTTTTCCCACTTATTCTTTTCTGTGCGCTATCAAAGCATTTGTATTTGTTTCACAGTAATCTTTATTTGCGAATATGGAAATGGCTTATAGTTTTCCACTTACCGTAATGCTTCGAATAAACGCCCCCCTCGAATAGACGCCCCCCTTTTCAGTCATTTTTTAAATAAACGCCCCCCCTCGAATAGACGCCCCTCCCTCATAAGGGGCGTTTATTCGAGGCGATAGTAAAAGTATACTTACTTACTTACTTACTTTTTTCCTAAATCTTAGGTTTAAGGTTGGAAATTTAGTTTTTCACTTTTGAAGTTCAGTCTCTAAAAACATGTGAATATCTCTTATTTTCTATATATATTATAGGGTATCCTTAAAAACTGCAAAAAAGACGAAGTGTAAAAAATTTAATAAACGCCCCCCTCTTTTAAACGCCCCCCTCGAATAGACGCCCCCCAAAATGTCAAAAAATTTAATAAACGCCCCGGGCGTTTATTCGAAGCATTACGGTATCGTTTTATTTTATACTACAAATGTGTATAAAATATGTTTTTTTCAAGCAGTTAAATTTCTTTTTTTTACTCATTAGCCCGGCATAGACTCTTTGATAAAAGTTGTACCACTTGATTAAACTTTTGGCTGATTTCCATTCCCGCTCAAAAAGACAAAGTAAGCAAATTTAAAATCAAATTTCTTATATAAAGATACAAAGTTTTTTTTTTATCAAAATTAAAATAATTCACGTCTGTTAAAGAAGTTCGAAGAAAGTTATAATTACTCAACGATGTTCAATCCTTTTAAACCCTTAAATTAACAGGCAGTGTGGTAACACAGAATATTAATTTTGGCAGCGGAAAATGGTAACCCATATGATGGTTCCAGGTGGTGTACTCACACCACCTTGAACAGCAATTATGGTAAATATAGTTGTCTTGTAGGACATATTTTTGGACAAGCTTAAAAACAGTACACTGTTAGGAAAGTGAAGTCTCTTGTCGCAAGCACTACAACTTAAGGGCTGTAATTAACCACTCTGGGAAATTTGGACAATGGCCATTACACTACTGTTGCTTATAACTAGGTTCATGGTAAGTGGTTTTCATTGCAACGACAGAGTAGTGGTCCCTTGCAAAAATAGCTTGCTAAGCGGTGTACAACCTTACATCCTTTTTCCTTTTTTTTTGTAGTCTTGTCTTTGGGAGAGTGACGACTCCACTTATTACCCCCAGTCAAAATAAAAGCGAAAAACAAAATAAAAATTACGCCAGCAAGGGGGTTTGACTTTGCCAGGTCTTATCTTTCGAGAGTGACGACTCCACTTATTACCCCAGTCGAAACAAAACCAAAACCAAAATAAAAATTATGTCAGCAAGGGGGTTTGACTGCACTGGTCTTATCTTTGGAGAGTGACGACTCCCACTTCTTACCCCAGTCACACAAGATTGTACAGATTAAGACAGATGAAAAGTTATGTATGAAAGAAATGTCTAGTTCCTGCTGAAGACTGTTCGCAGACCTCTTTTGAGGTGACTCAGCTAGACAGTTTGGGTACCTTGGTTCAGGAATATGATTCGAAACCCTTGTACCCTTTACAGAAGTCCTGTCCTACTCTCTATGTATGTTTGTTCAATTTTGTGCCAATTATCTCCTTGGAAAAAGGAAGAATTGTGTCCTTTTATATGAGCATATTCTTTAGGGGAGCAAAACCTCTAGACTTTAAATTTTAAGACTTAACTGGTCGAGTTTATCATCGTGCGTGTACTTTGTAACTTTCATTCTTTCTTATCAACACAGCCCTTTCGTATTTGGTAACTGTTATTTCGTAGTTCCCACAATAGTAAACCGTCGATTGTAGCGTACAGCTGGGCGCTGAAACCAGGGTCTTTTCTCAGCCAGTTGGTGGACTCAAGCGCCATCCTTTAGACTTCGTATAAAAGAAGGACGTTAGTGTGTCCATAGGTATGTCTAAGAGATCTTTGACCCACATACGAATCTTTAGGTCGAATGACCTTTTCATACGCGGCCGAGTACCATTTGGTGTTGGAAACTTGGTAGGAGGTTGTTCCTCAGAAACTCTGGCTTTTCATATAGCTTCAGAGGCGAAGACTTCAATCGTTGCAATAAGGTTGTTAGATGGTTGAAGTTGGGTCGCATCTTGCCATTTGGATTGAAATGAACACTCAAGTACTTAAATGAAGTGTTGTAATCCGTTGTTGACAGTGGTTCACCATTGATGTTGAAGGAAGGCTCCCTCATAACAATTGTATTTCGGTCTTTCCTTGCGTAGTCATTCTCATTGAGAAGCACTTTTTTGTGTTTGTCGTACATCGATCTTTGAAAAAGCGAGTCATGGTACTAATAAGTGCGTCCATTCCAGTTTTCGTTTCCGATAATAGGATAAGATCGTCCGTGAAGGCTAGGTTGTTCAATCTTCTATCGGGCGATAGTAAGGCACCAAAGTACGACGCCAAAGACTATCATATATATCACAAATTCAACACAAATCCAGTGTTAACTGTACAACAATGGTGTTTACAGAGGTACAGAGACGGAGAAAATTTTTGAAAAACATGTGGACTACGTGCTTTCAATTAGCGTGTCTGGTAAAGGTTGTGTAGTCACCTCACAGACAAAGCCAGAAGCTTGGGCGGCTGGAGAGAAGACTGAAAAAGCTACAAAATTCTTCAGGTAATTATTTTTTGTTAATAAAAGGGCTGATGTATATGTAGCTATGTACACTTGAATGTATATATGTACATCTTTATTTATAGTTCGACCTGTAAATAAGAAGTTATGTATGAGTTTAACCTCTAACGTTCAAGTTCAAAAATCTGCTGAAGCTAGTTGCAGTAAAATAGCAGATGATGATGAGCCAAATAAAGAGTTTTTCGAGGAAGAAGATTCATTTTCTGAACCAATAATTAATTTATCTTCCTCCATTAGTACAAACGAAAGAGAACAGATCTACGTCAAGATGGACAATCTTCGAAAAGAGCGTGATAACTTAAAACAACAAGTGCTGGATTTAAACTAAAAGGTCTTACTGTTTAGTTATGTTTTTTTAAAAGAAAATATTACAAAATCACCTATGCTAACTGGCTTAAAGTTTGATGTGTTAGAAACCCTTCTTGTTTATTTAAAAAGACAGATCGAAATATGGTAGAAGTTGTACCAAGGAAGAGCTATACAACCAGATTTTATTGACCATTATTAAATTGCGACCATAAGTCGCAAAGTTTTAAAGCAAACTGCGAATAAACGACTTCTGGAAGTGGATCGATATAATGCATCCAAAAATGAAATTTCTAATAAGAATGCAAGACAGAGACCATATCTTCAAAACAATTTCGCCTATTTTCAAAGCCAAAATCCCTAGGCTAACTTCCATAATTGATTGTTCTGAGGTATTTGTCGAGTTTCCACAATCTTTGATGGCACATGCCTCAAATGTATAGTCAGTATAAAAAGCATTGCACTATGAAAGTTTTAATTTCATGCATTCCAGTTTTAAAATATCCGGTTTTACCCGTCAAGATGACTTTTCTGCTGGTAGTGGCTCCGAACTTATCTCTTTAATAATAGCCCGTATTCCGTCTGTCTGTTTGTTCGTCTGTTTGTCTTTTTGTTACGGAAACACGAAATGCGATATATAAAAGAACGGGCGACCCCGTGGATTTTTCCACGGGTTAACAACTAGTCCTATACTATAATACCCGTATACGTTGGTCTGTCACGCCAAAATGGTACCAAAGTAGTGGGAACGCACGCAATGCGGTATAAAAAAGGACGGCGAAACAGTGGATTTTTCCATGAGTCACTGACTAGTTATTCCATATTTTACAAAGGGAAAGTCACAACCATCAGCTAGGGAAGTAGAAGACTCCCCCAAAATTGCATCAGTTCCCATTCACATCGAGAGAGTCATAGGTTTGTTCGTCTGATATCAGCTAGTAAAAGCTCTTTTAGTTGAAAAAGTTATAGCTAGCTAAAACTACATTTCTTACTTTTGTTTGAAGGTTAAAATGACTTAAAAAGAGAAAACGTCGCTGGAATGGACACGTCCCTGGTGGAAAAAAGAAACAATTGTCAGTTGATACAGCCCAGCCTTTATGTTCTAGTTCTAGAAAACTTTCTATTGAAACAGATACTGTTGGTTCTGGTAGTATAAATGGAAGATGACTTTTACGTGGAAATGATTAACGTTCCTAAAGATAGAATGGGATTATTTAACCATCTTCTCGTTAAGTGCACCATCAGTAAATCCAAAAAGTTTGATCATCGCAAAAGTAGGATGAAAGTGTGAATGCACGTGCAGTCATCGTTTTCCGTGAAGTTGGTTGCGGCCATTCCGCAATGACTGAATTTTCAACCGTAATGAATACTGGTTCACTGTCCAAGGTTGGTTTCAAAACTGGTAATGTCAAAGTTATGTCAGCCTATCAATTAGCTGCTGATGATAGCTTGAGGAGGGCAGCAAAGGAAGTCAAGCAAATAGGTGTCGTAGATGGGTTACCATGTACACGCGTATCGTTAGATGGGAGTTGGCAAAAACGTGGACACTCCTCTTTGCACGGTATCATTACAGCAATGTCAGGAGATAAATGTATTGATATTGAAGTCAAATCAAAATATTGCCATGATTGTAGGATGTGGGAGCATAAAAAGGGGACAAAGCAGCATGACAATTGGCACACTGATCATTACTGCTTGATCAACCACAAATGCACGTTCCATAGAGAAAAATGGGCTGATATACAAAGAATACCTGGGAGATGGGGACAGCAGTTCCTTCACTGATGTGGTCAGGTCTGAGACCTACAAGGATCAAAATATTTCACCAAGTAAGCTTGAATGTATCGGTCATGTTCAGAAGAGGTAAGGTACATGACTTCGTAATCTTGTAAAGGCGCATAAAGGTACCAAGACACCATTATCTGGAAGAGGTAAATTGACTGAAAAGTGCATTAATTCCATGCAGAATTATTATGGCCTAGTCATTCGCAGAAACACAACAAATCTCTACGCCATGAAGAAAGCAGTGTATGCAATCCTGTTTCACTTTACCGAAAACGCAAGTGCGGATGTACGATATAAGTTTTGCCCCCGAGATGATAGCTGGTGTAAATACTGGTCTAAAGACAAAAACTACAAACCATCCAATTCAATTCCAAATTGGATAAAAGCTTTATTGTTGCCTATATTTCAGGACTTGCAGGGAGATGCTCTGTTTTCTAAATGTTTTCACGGACAGACGCAAAATGCTAACGAGGCATTTAACGGTCAAAAAGTTTCGAAACAAAGATTTATTGGTAAACAGATCATTGAAATGGGTGCTAGGTCAGCTGTTTTGCATTACAATGATGGTAAAAAAGGAATTTTGGATGTTTTGAACTTTTTTGGGTGTTTACTCTTCATGAGAATAGGAGTAACTACATCGCAATTCAGATATAACTAGCCTTTTAAGACAGAGATGTTAATGAAAAAAGGAGAATAAGAAGGCACTGGAGAACTTCTGTATTCTCCCCTTTACAGGGATGATCGAAAAGCTAATGGATTTCGGCTGTACTGAAACAAACACCTATGAATGTGGAAACATGAGGATTGGTGAAATTCACTCATGCTTGGGATCTGGTGCAGGCCTTTGAGTAAGCATCCCCTGCCTCCTGCAAGACACCAGCCGCATTCATTGACACCATCCGCCAAAACCAATAACTTTTGTTAAACGTTGGAAAAAGAAGAGTCGGCAGCAAGGTAGACTTGGAACCCAGCCCTTAGAAAGGTTGTGACAAAGAATGAAAAGCAGCAAACCTGGAAACAGAAAAGCTTTCTGACCTTAGACATGAACACTTGAGAAATCCTATCGTAATGCTTGGGCTGACCAAGAAACCGCCCCTTAGAAAGGTAGACTTGGAACCCAGCGGCGACAACCCAGAAAACCATAACATATCGTCTCGAACTTAAGCAAGTAATTCACTTCACCACCCAGTCAACTTTTATGCTTCGAAATCTGCCACGCTCCATTCTTTGGAAGGAGTTATTAATCCTCTCGAGATTGCAATTGAAGAGCACACACTCTTCAGTCACCAAAAAACAAAAAGCCTTCACGAAATATGGTCTTTCCCACCATCAATGGTTTTTCCCACAGTCACTAGTCTTTCCCAGTGTCAACCAGTCTTTCCTTATTTAGAGCAGCAAAGTTTGTTTTAAAAATTATTCAAACTTCGAAAAATGTCCTTTAAATTTTAATGTTGCGTATTATTATTTAATTTGATCGCATTTAAAGATCACCTGATCGTAGAGTACAGAGGCGTAGCCAGCGTCAGTCGGGCTCTGCGATCGACTGACCTATTTTTCTCATCCCAACACATCGTTTTTTCCACCGCCCCTGCCAACACACGGATCGTGCATCTTGCACAAATCTTCTCCCGGATGGCGCACACAGGCTTTGCGCTTCGCATGTCGTTTTCACAGGACTTAACAGTATCCACTTTGTTTTGCTGGCTGAGGTGTTGAATCTCAGATAGCCTGTTTCGAAGATTACATGCGAAATTTATGCGTATGTAAAGTCATGTCTTACATTTATGGTAATTTTAGACGCATCCTATTGGCTAATAACTTTCGCAGATAGGTTAAAAATTCGCTCCATATAAGGCTATATGAAAATACGCGAAAAAATCAAAAATGAAAACAAGGTCAGTGAAGTTGTGAAAAGGTGAAGAAAGCATGTTGTTATCAAACGTGAAGTCGTATTTAGCTTCAGGAAATTTAAACGACCTTCAAAAAGTTTCAAGTTCTTTGAGAACTACGCTGGTTAGTAAACTGAGAGATCCCGAATTCTCAGTTTTACTAGATTAAGGCGTTGTGAAATGAAACGAAGAAGCTGACAGTTTCATCCCAAAGGATCATCTGCTAGCCATCAGCTATAAGGACAATTCTATTCGGGCCCTCAGGTTAGTTTATAATTGCTATAATCCTTTGACAATACATTGTTTCAACAATGCAGTGATTAAGTTCGTGTCATTCGACACACGGAATCACTTTACATTTGTTTAGATCATATGCTCCTTTTTTTTAAGAACGGTACTACGAAAAAAGAAAGAAAATCTTGCTGTGGGGTAAGTTCTGTTTGTAATAACGTTTTATGTTGCTTTTTGTGTATAGGAATGACGTATAAGAATATGATTTTAAAATATATTTTACTATTATATTTAGATATCACAAACAGTTTCTAAAAGATTTTATATGTCCATATGGCAAAGCTTTTGATTTTTTAAGTGACGATGTGATGAAGGCGCGTTTAAAAACTCCTGTGAATTTTTGTGCAGACAAATGTGGCATTAAGCGAATCGTCATCGTCGTTACATAATAGCGTAACTGTTTTTGCCGAATTGCGACAATAGATGAAATCGAAATATTTAAGACCCTTAGTCCGATATTTAGAGAGGGTGGAAGATGCTTTAAAAACTGTAGATTCAAAGTACAAAGGCGCCAAAATCGATAGACGAGATGCTATACTCAAGTTGGGCAAATTTTCACCACCAAAGATCAGATGCTGTGAAATATGCAAAGTTTTTGGGGAAGCTGGGTGCTTGTCTCTATAGTTTAAGCACCAATTACACTGTAACAAGATTTGAAAGTAAATAAAAGTAAAAGCAAATGTTACGATGTATTCTTGAATTTGGGAAGTTATCTTGAGGTACTCTGCTTACAGTTTGCTTCCTAACTAATAATTATCTGGATTTGGATCCATTGTTAGAAGAATCATTTTATAATGATTCCTCTGACAATGTATTTAATACCATTGTATTAAAAGACTCTGGGACGTCCTCTGCTGGCAGTAAACGTAGGCACAAGTCCCAAGAGGATCATTTTATTGTAAAGGGTATGGAGCATACTATAATGAGCCAATAGAAATTATTGTTTTGATGTTGGCGAGAAATATACTGAGACTCCTGTATACTCAGTCTTTTGGGCGTGGACAAAATACGACAAAATAAAAAATAAGTAATTAAAGCTTTGGAAAATTTCTATTTAAACACAGTTAACAGGAAAATTGTACCAAAATCGTCTTTATTTTTAAATAGGTTTTGATGTCTTCGCAACTACTAAACTTATTAAAAGGGATGAATGCATGGGAGAATACATTGGTTAACGCATTTCTGCACACGAAGTAGAAAGCAAAATTGAATGACAAGCCCACATAATGAGAAATTACTGGTTTGTACATTTTTATCAGTGTTATCGTTAGATTTGTTATTTTAGTTATTGTTGTTGTAACTCAAACAAGTTGACTGTGTCAAGACGATATAGAACTAACTACTGTCATCATTAAGAGTCTTACCTTTATACCAAGTAGTTTTTCTTATTTTCAGATGCCTGTAATTTTTTTACTGTTTATTTTAATGAACACCAGGGGGGAGTAGTTTATTCTAATCTTGATGAGTGACACCACCACTGCCTCAGTCGTTCTGTATAAATGTAAAAAATAGACAGTGCTATTTTTCTACTCTTATACATATACTTTTTAAACGTCTTTGTGTATACTTTTATACTTTTTATACTTTATCCCCAGTATCATTTACTGCTCAACTGGCTGAAAGGACTTAGATTTAATGTCCTATAAGTTCTATGCAGTAGACACGCGTATGGCTGTGGCACTCCTCGGCCACGCTTTTTTTTTTAAAACGTGACCACCATACACGCGTCAATCTTTCAAAATCAGTATTAAGGTTTGCCTCAAATTCACATGATTTACTTCTCCTACTATCAAGGAATTTTAAGGTAGGTTCGCGCAAGTTGAACTCGAATATTCACAGGCACTGAAATATGTTTGGTGGATCTTCGCAGCAAATTGTATATGGGAAAATTGTACTTAGAGTATATGCATTGTAAATGTAAAATATTAATATTAATATATTTCAAACAACCATTTGATTGTTTTTTCGTGAGTATAACTTGAGATTCATCACTGATGTTGAGGAAACACAATTGCTTTTAAGTCAACTTTAATACTCTAAGTGCGTCAGGGGAGATAGGGGCCAAGCCGAAACAATTACAGTTGGAGTTGTAAGAATAGATAAACTAAGGCGGCTGCAATAATCAGACGGGTGTCTACATTCAGGTAACATATTTGATGGATACTGATTAACGCTGATATTGTTACTGAACAGCCTTGATCGACCATTGTTAATGCTCGCACTCGAATTTTGACTGGATGAGTAGACAATTTCGCCTATTTTGTTGTATTAAAAAGTTTTTCAGATTAACGTTACTTTTGATATTTTTGTGAAAATTTTAAAAAGTTGGTATGGACTTTACAACAGTTGAAGAAACAAACCCTTGTTTGTTGAGTTGGTAACTTTGCGGAACCAACTTTCCTTTATTCAATGTGAACCATAAATTTTTCGGATTTTATTTGAAATATGTAGTTACGTGCATGCAGTCGTTCTGTGATAACTAATACTTCACCGGTGCCGACAGTTATGCTTGTAAGTTTGTATTTTCAAAAAAATAGTGCCTTTAAAGTTAAAATCAATCTATCATTTCTACATCAATCTTCAATCAATCTATCATTTTAGGATCAAACTTCACATATTGCAGCATTTTACAGTAGCAGGCTGGTAAGCTAATATTTCATATATGTTTTTTTTAGTCAAAATAGTGTTAAATTTATGTTTCTTTCTTACTTTGTATTTAGTGAAGAAAATAAATTGCCAACGATGCAACGCCTTTGCGGACAACCATTGAATAAACAAACCTCAGATCTCATTGAGGTGTCCTTTCCGAAACACCTACAATCGAATCCATAAAGCCACGGACATCTGCGAACTGGAAGGAGCAGAAGCAGAAAAAGACTTACTCCAAAGGCTGTCGTTGTATAGCTGAATGAGCCCTGTCCAGAACTTTGGTTCACAATAGCGTCTGAGAGCCATGAAAATTAGCTTGTGTGGAACTGAAGGATATGCATTACCAATATTAAGCCATATGGCTGAAAGTGAAGAAGGTCCAGCTTTCGCATTCTTACATGTGGACCAGACAAGAGACATATGTTCCCGGCAACCAGAAACTTTTTCAATACAACCCTTTTTAATGGAAGTATTAATGAAGTTGTTATTCTTTATAATATGCGATTCTAACCGCTTGGAAATCAAACTAAAAAACAGCTTCCTTTTAACATTCAGAAGAACTATGGGGCGAAAATCTTTTATGTTCGATGGGTAAGGTGTGTTGTTGTTAGGTATGAGAACCTCTGACGCAACTCTCCATTGCACAGGAATAAACGACTTGAGTAACAAGCTTGAAAAATGTTAAACAGAAACGATGCTATATGAGGACAATATATATACCGTGTAATTACTTTGGTTCAGCTCAGGAGAAGAAGCATTTCTACGAGAGTGTGGGACAGCTTGGAACTCCTTGAACTATAGCTTGGAAGAATCAAAAGCTGAAACTAGACTTGGTGCTGAAGGCAATCCAGGGAAGTCTGAAAGAGGTGTAAATTTGAATGTTTGTGAGGTTCAAGTCGTCCTTGGTAACTTCAAGTTTTACTGAACATTTAGGATCTAAAATATTTTTTTCCAGCGTAATAAGGATTCTTAGCAAAAGCCCGGCCTGCATTCAAGATTTTCTAACGTCTTTTCCTATTTCGCTTGCCTCTGTGAAGTGACCTTAACTTGACCATTGTATCATCTAATAGGTTTTGCAAGATGCTTTTCTGATGTGTTCTTAAGAGTTCGGAGTAGATCGTTCTTCTCGTTCACCAAACTGATGCTGCGTAAACCTCTCCTGTTCAAACCTGATAGGTTGTGCTGGGGAAGTGATCATACACCAAACAGGTGAGACACACGGTAGTAAATTGTTCATTCCAACAACTCCACTTTTTTGACAAGGGGTAAGATCCTAGAAAATTGTGGAAAACTGCATCAGCAAGGGAATTCCACAAATTTGAGTCAGTTGACTTCAGCCAAGCTATAGGTTGTTTCCATTTCATAGTGCTAGGATGGTCAGGTTCTGTTGATTGTTGAGAAAGAACAATGTGGGAGTTATCCAGGTTAGCTTTCAGCAGAATCAACAGCTAGCACATCTTGCAAAACAACTTTACAAGGTTTTAATATCCAATGCCTAGTGAAAGGGGGTAACAAAGAATCACTGGTAGCAGGAAGGACAGACGAGTTAGTAATAACAAAATTGATATACGAAGGGTAGTCCTAATACGGTCAGGGATTATTGGCGCTCTTTAATTCTATCAATGACATTTAATTTGAAGATGTATTCCAACAAGCACAACAGACTAAGTACTGCCTGGTTTTAATTTTGCTTACAACTTGCGAAATCCTTCGTAATTTTTTTTAATTTATAGTGTGTATTTATGTTTATAGTAAGTACGAATGGTAGTCATAAGATGGTAGCTGCGTAGCGTGAGACGCGTTTTTGGAGATCCATAAAGTCCATCAACAACAAAACATAAATATAACACTGCAATGATGAAGAGGTCAAACACAAGATCCAAATTAGAGACCACACCACCAACCACACCATTATGTATTGACACCAACCAAGAAACAACACAGTCGTCCAACATGGAAATGCTGAAAGAAATGATGACAGCCATGAATAGAAAATTTGATGTCTTGGGGTGTCAAATATCCAACAACCACAGAGAACTGAAGGAATCCCTTGCAGTGATGGAGTCAAGGATCACTGATGTGGAAGACAAGGTAAATCGGAATACTACAAATATTGTAGCACTTGATCTTTCGATAAAAGAACAAATTAAAGAAGTACATAAGTACAATGAAAAATCTCATGCTGAACTGTATGATGATTTAAAAGAAGCCAACATGATATTAAAATATGGAATAGAAAAAAACCTTATTGATATAGAAAACGCTTTGGATGACCAAGTAAATAGATCACTACGAAATACATTAATCTTCAGAAAAATCCCACAAGAATATCAGCATGAAGTGCTATTGTAGACCGAAACAGAACGTCAGAGACTCACCTCAGCGTATCGCAAATGAGATCTAAACAACTGACTGATAGGTATAACAATGCACTCAAAAAACGCAGAGAACTCAAAGAACAGTATCCAGATAAGAACTTCATAGTCGTACACCCTGCCACAATACCTTCAAGAGAGAAGACAGCAAGTCTAAGTATGAAGAAGTTGAAAAATTCTGAAACTGATGTTCTATGTGTTGATATTTTTCTAGATTTCCCTAATATATAACTGTCACCTTCCATCATTTGCTGAGATTTTACTCATATGAACGAACTTTAACTTGCTGAGATTTTACTAATGTGAGTGAAATTTAACTGGTGTTATGTGTTAATATGTTTATAAAGATTTGTCATGAGTGTTATATAAACCTGCTACTACTCTTTTTAGACTTTATTTATATGAGCAACACTATAGCATTCTCTTTTGTGCCACCTCCATTTATGTAGTGTTTGTTTACATCTACTGTAAGCTACACTATTTAGCTTTCTCAAATCAATTATTTTGTGAACGTGTTGTGACGCATCCTTTACTACTTTTGTGCACTGCGTACACCACCTTGAAGTACGTGCTTTCAGTTTTATATTATATTTCATATATATCTGTTTATCTGTTTGTTTGTTCTTACATCCCTGTTATTTTGTTTCACCCTTTTATTTAGCTTCTACTCTTTTTGGTTCACCTTTTTTCCGTTCCTCCTCATTCTTTATCTCTTTCTTTTTCTATATTTTTAGTTAATACCAACCCTGTACCATGCCTATCCGTAATCCATGTAGTGTTTGTAACAAAACTGTAGCCAAATCCATAAGGCAGTTTTCAGCAGCATAAACACAGTTGTCTTCTAAAGAACTTCTATTACATTTCTATGTTTTTTTAAAATGGTTATTGTTTGTGTTCTTTACATCACGCTCTCCAAACCTGGATTTATTTGTAACAACGTTAAAACTGTTCATTATTATTATGGGATTTGACATTCACTTTACTTTTCCCCAGTGATTAAATTTATCATCACACAGGGGCCACACCTGCAACATAAAATTTCGGAGATATGGAACTAGAGAGTAAAATGGTGTGATTATTTTTATCCAATCATATTAATGCTGGAAACATCATTCATTGGATAAAATAAAATGGAACGTTAAAATTTCAGGCAAAAAACATTAATGCGCATTTCAAAGTGGTGATATAGACGTTCATCCAATCACATTTTTCTAGAAAGTTATGTGGTGAAAGGTCACTTAAATTGTTATGCAAAAAAAGTATAAATACTGATGACAGCAATTCCATTTGCATTGCACATTTAGCCGTCGTCAGTCACACTGCTTCATATTTTAAATCGGTAAGTATTTTCATACATATTACACTTTACTCTTATATTTATTTACCTAAAAGGATTATTTTTATCTTTCCATTATCATTATGTTTTCCTCAATTTAGAAATGGCTAACAAAAAAAGTTCAAAAACAGCTGTGACCTTCCTAGACCAGTTTGCCAAAGATTTCATACGTGGATATGGTCCAGCTACCAAAGAAGACACAGGTTCTGATGATGATTTCCGGAAAAAATTAAAGTCGTTTACATGCGAATGGCTCAACCGTCCTAACGACGCCTTGTCAGAGTTAGCAGAAACTCTTGAAACAACTCTCACACGATTGAGGGCCGTTTCTTGGAGATAAGAAGTTGAACAACATTGTTAAAGGACGTATATCGCAAGTGAAGGAATCCTTGCGGCCGTTTAATAGAAAATCAGACGAAGAGAAGCCGTCAAAGTCGAAATTAAAAAAACTTTCATTGGCAGTAACAGGCGCTGCGCTGCCCGAAAAGGAAGAAGTGGTAAGTAATTTTAAACATTTATTCACTATATTAATAACTAATGTCATAATCTGTTATAATTCTGTTTTTATGTTTAAATATTTGATAAGTACTTAGATCTCGCGTTAAAAACTGGTGCAGCGCTGTACTCCACGGCACTTCACCTAAAATGCGCCCGATTCGTCCACACGAACTTACCCTTTGTTGCAGAGCAAGGTGGAGCGGGGAAAGAAAGTTGGAAAACTTTCAAAGACAAACCCATTTTAAAAAATTATTATGATTTGTGCATTGACAAATCCCCAAGCACGTCTGCTTTATCTTCCTCTGCTACAAAGAGGTCTTTATTGGCTATGCTTGCTGACGTGGACGAGGAGGACAGCGTTGCATCAGTTGAACAGCCAGAGACAGAAGAAGAAGAGAAAAGAACCAACAAGAAGTAATCAGATTGGCAACATGTCGTATTAATTACATTGACGGAACAATTATGCACATACACACAGCATATATTGATGCATACACATAGTACATACATACATTTTGGAAACATTTATTAAAATATTAATTAGTGTGTTAAAATGGCGTTAAAGGTCTACTTTAAATAATATCTTGTTATACTTGTACCATTTTCAGAAGCGAAATTTTACGGCGGGAATAATATAGCGCTTCGGAAAGTGGAAAATAGTGCTCTATAATAATTGCTATATACATAACTGATATCTTAGTACAAAGGAATACCTACGCAGAAAGTACAATTTTACATTCCTATCTTTAGTGAGACATTTATTAAGTTATTCACTAGTTGTCATAAAATTTCCTATTTTCTATTTTTTGTATTACTTACTATATATTTCTCATGCTTTTTTTAATAAATTTAGAAAACGCCGAAGCAATTGACTTCACATGCATGGTCGAACAGACGCTGTCACGTGCTACTTCACGATGAAAAAGGATATTCTTTTTTTGTATTGTTATTACATTATACGATAAATGACTGCATTTTATATATGTGAATTTAGATAAAGGAAAAAGCAGAAGCAAAAAGTAAGGAAGATTCAAACAGAAACGATTGGTTGGAAATTCGTAGAAGGCAATTTTCCGTAAATCGCGTTTACTCACCTACGATAAACCTTGTTCCCTTACAAACAGGAAAGCAAATACGAGACTGGTGCTGCGAATATTCTTGGACCTGGACGTTTATTCTTGGACTTTTTGTCAAAAATGTCAAATGTTGCAAAGAGACAAAATGTTTCCTAATTATTCAAATATGAAAAAGTTATCAAACATTTCTACGTGCGCGTGTACTGACAATAAATATACTGTAACACGAATGTGCAACATCCCTACGCCCTTGGTGTACCTGAGTGAACAGAAGAACAACTTCTTTCATTATTCACCGTTGATGTTGGCAATTGCAAAAAGGAAAAACATGGTTATCGTGTAAAAACCGCCGGATTTTCCATGTATACGCGTAGAGAGTCAGCTTCAGTGCGAATAGAACATGTGGAAGACACCAACAGAAGAAATATATTGCAAGCTGCATATAATTTCTTACGAGGAGATTTTCAGTGGTATGGAATGTGGTTCAAAAATCCCTTTTTGGAAAATCTTCAGAATGGAAGGAATAGAATGTGCAATTTGGCCTTGCAAATATTATAACACGAACTTGTGTGAAAGCACAATCGAGGGGGATGTACAAAACAGTTTCTGGTAAGTTTTAAGTACTTATTACATTGCCACAAGTAATATATTTTTTCATATAAGAAATGCACCTTTCAATTTTTTTATAGGTGCTATTGAAAGTGGCAAAAATTTGGCTCTACTCCAGTGGCATCATTAGATCGCAAAACTTTTAGCAGTGGTTACTGGAAATGGCAACATCGATATTTGCTTGATGCTGTCCGCCAGTTTGGATATCCCAAACTATGACTATTTCACCATACGAGTGGACATTTCCTAAGGTACTTTCACTTTAATTTTAAAAGTTGTTGTACTTTAAAATTACTTTTTAAAAACATACTTTTAGTCACCGTGGTTAGAACTAATACAGTTCGCTCAACGTACCCAAAAAAAGTGTACAGGTGTACTGTCTGCTTTAGTAACAATAATCACTGTATTAAGCATGATCGCAGTTCCATGGATAAATAGTTCAGTTGCATGCACACCTAAATTAAACTGATCAAACACTTCTTTCGCCAGGTTGTGGATATGTAGCTGTCGATATTTGCTTGATGCTGTCCGCCAGTTTGGATATCCCAAACTATGACTATTTCACCATACGAGTGGACATTTCCTAAGGTACTTTCACTTTAATTTTAAAAGTTGTTGTACTTTAAAATTACTTTTTAAAAACATACTTTTAGTCACCGTGGTTAGAAGAACTAATACAGTTCGCTCAACGTACCCAAAAAAAGTGTACAGGTGTACTGTCTGCTTTAGTAACAATAATCACTGTATTAAGCATGACCGCAGTTCCATGGATAAATAGTTCAGTTGCATGCACACCTAAATTAAACTGATCAAACACTTTCGCCATGTTGTGGATATGTAGCTGCTTCTCGTGTTAAAAGATTTAGTCACATTAAATTTCTAACAGCACCAGCACCTGATCATTTTATTCCGGCTGCATTTATAACGTAAAAAAAATAGTAATAGTAATAGCATTGTTCGTAACTGGATATTCTTTTTACTGTTATGTTTTATGTCATAAAATTATTCACAACTGGGTAAAAAATGTTTACAGTTGTGTTATTTTTACATGAAATAACAATTCATTATAAAGCAATGTGTGTTGAATACCACAGATATTTTGTTTCTTCTCTGCAAGAAATATATATAAAATAATGTATGTTGCAAAAAATTTTAACGCTTAACTATGTTTTTGCCTTCATGACGTCACGATATCAATATATATTATATATATATATATTTTTGTATTTTCTGAATCTTATCTAGTTGTTGTGTTAACGTACGTTAGAAAATACTCATGAGACCATTTTTCAATGTACTTCAGATCATACAGTTATCTTTTTGCAACTGTAAGGTTAATTGCTGTTTTACGTTTAATTTTTTTATAGTGTATTTAATGTCTTTATATTCGTATTTCTTATTGTGACGAGGTTATGCTAATTCCCCTATTGTCATTGAGTGTTTTGATATATTGCGATGCCTATAAATAATATTCAATACCGCGCAGAGATAGGTTTATTTTATAATACAGTCCAACGTGTCACAGTTAAAAACTTGCGGTCATTTTTTTGTGGTGTAGATTCCTTTTCTAACAATATATCTCTGGAAGAAATACGCAACATGTGCCCTTCCCCATGCCATGTAGTGAGCTTTTTTGCGCTGTTATTAATATTTCCACTTATAGTACTAATTACTATAATTATTTCTAACCCATTCAATGATCTATATATTTATGTTTGCATTCGTTTTATTTGTAACTCTTTTTGGTTTATCATTGCTTGTCGCAAGGTCTTTGCCAAGTTCTTAGTACGCTATATTTTCTTTTTTCAAGTTTGCATGTTTGTACCATTTCTTAGACATGCTTTAGTAATATCTGGTGACATTGAAATTAATCCCGGACCTGAAACAACATCTAACCAGAACCTTTCGATATGCCATTGGAATCTCAATGGAATTGCTGCTTATAACTGCGTAAAAATTTCTCTTTTAGAAGCTTACAACGCAGTGCATAATTATGATATAATATGCGTCTCAGAAACCTTTCTTGACTCTGATTATTCCAGTAATGATCCAAGATTAAGTCTTCAGGGTTATGATATGGTCAGATCCGATCATCCATTGGATACAAAACGAGGAGGAGTGTGTATTTATTATAAAGAAAATCTGCCGTTTGTTAGAAGAGATGATATCTTATGCTTAGAAGAGTGTATTGTCGGAGAAATTAGAGTAAAAAAATCGAAATGTTTTGTTACTTGTATTTATCGCTCTCCAAACCAAACAGCAGATGAAGCTGATATTTTCCTTTCAAAGTTCGACCAGATCTGTTCTAGCATAGCCCTGGAATCGCCAATTTGCAGTTTCGTTATAGGAGATTTAAATGCTAAATGTACTAATTGGTGGGCTGGTGGGACAAATAATGCTTGTGGACTGGAACTATATACCATGGCGAGCATATTAAGATATTTGCAAATAATCAGCGAACCAACTAACTTTGAACAAAACAAATCCCCATCGTGTATTGATCTGATTTTTGCAAGCCAACCGAATTTAGTAGTGGAAAGAGCACCTCATTGAAAGAAGCATCAAGAACTTTGAACGGGTCAGAGCCTTTGGAAACCTTAATATAAATGACCAAGTAGAGCTTTTTAATAGCACCATACTAAATATTTTTCTTAACTTCGTTCCACACGAATCACTTAAATGTAGCTATAAAGATCCACCTTGGGTGAATACAGAAATTAAAAATGCTCTTCGACACAAAAATAGGTTATATAAGAAATACATTGCAGGTGGTAAAAAACAGGATGATGAAGTAAACTTAAGGGAAAATACAGATTTTGTTTCCAAACTAATTACAGACACAAAGTCCTCCTACTTTAAAAACCTTGGTGAAAAGCTAAACGACCCATTGACTGGTCCCAAGACTTACTGGTCGATCCTAAAACGTCTTATGAATAAGGTCAAAACACCTGCAGTTCCTTCTCTTCTTGTGGACAATATTTTTGTGACTGGTTTTAAGGAAAAAGCTGGCATCTTTAATGTGTTTTTTGCTGACCAATGTAACATCCTAGATAATGGAAGTACTATCCCTGACATTAATCTCAAGACTGATAAGCGCATAAGTAGTATTACTTTTTCATCCTCTGATTTGTCAAAAATCATAAAGGATTTAAACCCAAATAAAGCACATGGGCATGACAATATTTCTATTAAGATGATACAAATGTGTGGTAATTCTATAATATTTCCCTTGAAATTGCTCTTTGAAGCAGGAATAAAATTTGGCTGTTTTCCTGATACTTGGAAAAGAGGCAACATCATCCCTGTCGACAAAAAGGGAAATAAAAACATTGTTTAGAACTACAGACCAATTTCACTTTTACCAATTTTTGGCAAAATATTTGAAAAAATAATCTACAACAGTTTATTTGGATATTTTCAAGAGAATTATCTTTTGTCTGATCAGCAATCTGGATTTCGTAGAAGTGATTCCTGCACTTCCCAATTACTTGCCATCACTCATGAATTATACAAATCTTTTGATTGCAATCCTTCTCTTGAAACTAGAGGTGTATTTCTTGATATGTCCAAGGCTTTTGATAAAGTTTGGCACGAAGGTCTTCTTTATAAATTAAACAACACAGAAACATCTTGGATTAATTCTTGATGATAAACTTAGTTTTGATCATCATTTGAATGATAACATATGTAAGGCTAACAAAGGTATATCGCTTATAAAGAGACTTCATAATTATCTTCCACGGCAGTCATTATTGTGTATTTATAAGTCATTTATTAGACCACATCTTGATTACGCAGATGCAATATATGACCAGCCACACAATGACAGTAAAGCTATCAGAGGTACTTCTCGCGAGCGTCTCTATGAAGAACTTGGTCTTGAGAGCCTTAGCGACAGGCGTTGGTATTGAAGACTTGTTTTCTTTTTCAATATTGTATCAGGTACCTCACCTGGCTATCTAGGTTCATTGCTTCCCCTGAAGCAAAGTTCTTATGACCAAAACCAATACTGAATATTTTAAGAATTCTTTTTTACCGCACACAGTAAATGAGTGGAATAAACTTGGGCCCGATTTGAAAAATTTACTATCAATCTCGAAATTTAAATCAGGTCTTCTTAATTTTATTAGGCCAAAAATGCGTCCTGTGTATAAAATCCACGATCCTCGTGGACTAACACTATTAACCCGATTGCGCGTAAACTTTAGTCACCTTAGAGAGCATAAATTCAGACATAATTTTTGCGATACCCTAAGTCCTCTTTGCAGTTGTGGTCTTGAAATCGAGCTACTAATCACTATCTCTTGCGCTGTTCTTTTTACACGCATATAAGAAAAACACTCATTGACAATATTAAAAATACCATAGGTCCAATATCGGACCTCTCGGATGATAAACTAGTCAATTTACTTCTCTATGGCAATGATATTTATAATACAGAACAAAATTGTTTTATACTAAAAACCACTATTGTTTTTCTAAAGTCATCTGAAAGATTTGATGTTCCATTATTATAAATAACCCCCCTCAACGTCGTCACCAGTATTTTCTTTTAATTTTCTCACAGTTTTATTGTCTAATTTATGTGCAGTACCCCACAGATAGGTTTTTCTATCGTGGGGTATGAAGAGTTTTGTATTCGTCCTCTTTCAGTTTTGTAATTTTATGTTTGAATATATAAAAAAAAATAAAAAAAAATGTATGTATATATATTATTACGGGGTTTCATAGAAGCCGTTTACTGCACCCCTGCGCGCCACGCGAGGAGGCCTTTGTCGGTGAATGAATCAACGTTTGTTATAGTAATGATGGTAATACTAGTACAAAATATGTACAACGCATTTTCAGTATCGGGTAAACGGTGTCAGTCGCTATTATTGCTGTACGAAGGAAATTTGACATGTCTTGGAGGAATAATGAGTATACGGGTTGCAGCTTTTGCTATGTTGGCAGATGTCTGTTCAACGGATCATGGGTTGTAAATAGTGCTTCAATAAACACAATGGTACAAGATCATTGTGAAGGTGTCTCTGTTGCTTAGAATTCGTTGGAATAGTACAAGTAGTAATTCCTTTTTCATAATAAAAATTGGTGTAATAATTGTAATACTATTAACTCCTCTTTCAAGCTGTAATTTTTTTTTCTACTCTTTAAAGTGCACTTGCCAATTTTTGCATTACAAGGAATTTGTAATTGACATATCATATTGTCATTTACTTTGTGTACTATTCTTTTTTTTTAATTTCAAAGTGAAGCGTGGCGTACTGTTTTAATAAAAACTTTATTTGAAATGGTCATTGTGTGTGTTCTTTAAATCACGCTTTCCAAATTGGCAACTGGCACAGCATGATGTTGTTTACTTTGTATAGAAGTATTTTTTTTAAAAGAAAAATGTAGTGCTGCGTACCATTTAACATTTAACATCTCCAAAATCTTAAGCACACCAAAGTGTTCATTATAATTATGTTCTTTTTCATTGACTTTAGTTTTTCCCGGTGATTGAAAAAGGGACGTGCTATTCAATCTTTACACAGGGGCCATCCTTCAACATAAAATTTAGGAGATATGGAACTAGAGAGTAAAATGGTGTGATTATTTTTATCCATTCATAGTATTGGTAAAAACATAATTCATTGGATGAAATAAGATGGAGTGTTACATTTTCAGCCAATTACACTACGCTTAGCCGGCACGTCTGACTTAAATCGGTTAGTATTTTTATTAATATTATACTTTTACGTAAAAGGACATTATTTTTTCCTCCTTTTAGAAATGTCCAACAAAAAAAGTTCCAAAACGGCTGTGAACTTTTTAGATCATTTTGTGAAAGATTTTATACAGCTTCCGATGATGATTATTGATTGAGAAAAGTTGAAATCTTTAACGTCGAATGGCTCAATCGTTGAAACGTGGCTTTATCAGAGTTAGAAGAAACTCTGGAAACGAATTCAAGACCATCGAGGAAAATTTGACCTTGCTTATAAATCGCAAGTTGAACAACATTGTAAAAACTCGTATATCAAAAGTCAAAGAATCTTTGCAGGCTTTTAACAGAAAATCGGATGAACAAAAACTGTCAAAATCTAAATTAAAGAAAATTACATTGGCGGTAACAGGTGCCGCGATTCCCGAAAACGAAGAAGAAGTAATTAATTTCGCTTGTAAATCGCAAGTTAAACAACATTGTAAAAACTCGTATATCAAAAGTCAAAGAATCTTTGCAGGCTTTTATCAGAAAATCGGATGAACAAAAACTGTCAAAATCTAAATTAAAGAAAATTACATTGGCGGTAACAGGTGCCGCGATTCCCGAAAACGAAGAAGAAGTAAGTAATTTTGCTTGTAAATCGCAAGTTAAACAACATTGTAAAAACTCGTATATCAAAAGTCAAAGAATCTTTGCAGGCTTTTATCAGAAAATCGGATGAACAAAAACCGTCAAAATCTAAATTAAAGAAAATTACATTGGCGGTAACAGGTGTCGCAAATCCCGAAAATGAAGAAGAAGTAAGTAATTTCGCTTGTAAATCGCAAGTTAAACAACATTGTAAAAACTCGTATATCAAAAGTCAAAGAATCTTTGCAGACTTTTAACAGAAAATCGGATGAACAAAAACCGTCAAAATCTAAATTAAAGAAAATTACATTGGCGGTAACAGGTGCCGCGATTCCCGAAAACGAAGAAGAAGTAAGTAATTTTAAACATTTATTCACTATATTACTGTACTAAAGTCATAATGTGTTGTAATCCTGTTTTTATATTTAGATATTTGACAGGCACTTAAAACTGGTGCAGCGCTGTACTCCTGTACTACTGTAATGGCACTTCACTTAAAATGTGTCCGGTGCACACCAACTTACCCTTCGTTGCAGAGCAAGGTGGAGCTGGAAAAGAAAGTTGGCTTGCTGACGTGGACGAGGAGGGCAGCGTTGCACCGCCTAAACAGTCGGAGAAAGAATCAAAAAAGAAGAGAGAAAAAAACAGCAAGAACTAGTCAGAGTGCGAACATGTGGTATTGCTTACAATAACGGAACAACCATGCACACACACAACATATATTAATGCAAACAAATAGTACATTCATACTTTTTGTATAATAGTACATACATACGTTTTTGTATTTATTAAAATAAATATTACTTATTGTGTTAAAATGGCCTTAAAGTTATTGGTATACTTATACTATTTTTAGAACTAAGCACACAAAATTTTACAGCGGGAATAATATAGCGCTTCAGAAACTGGAAATTGCATTTTATGGAAAGAACAAAAATGAAGCGATCTTCAGCGAGGCATTTATTAAGTTATACACTGGTTGTCATGAAATTTTCTATTTTTTGTACTACTTACTACATAGTTCTGATGCATTTTTAAATAACTTTAGGAAGTAAAAAGCACAATCAAAAATTGACGAAGATTTAAACAGAACAGTCTAGTCCAGTCGCATCACTAGATGGCATAATTTTCAGCAGTGGATACTGGAAATGGCAACATAGATACTTGCTACATGCTGTCCGCCAATTTGGAAATCCTTTCTATAACTATTTCACCATACGAGTGGACTTTTCCTAAGGTACTTTCACTTTAATTATGAAAGTTGTTGTACATGAAATTATTTTTTTTAAATATACTTTTAGCCACCGTGGTTGGAAGAACTTATACAGCTAACCCAACGTACTTCAACAAACCTGTCTGGCCCAGAAACGCTGCATATTGCACATGTGCTAGAGCAAATAATGAGAGGTTACATGTACGGGTCAAATACAAATCGATGGCTACAGCACCTCTTTACAGATACCAGGTCAGTTGAACTTTTCTTACACAAGAAAGACACTGATATAACCTTTTGAAAATAAAATGTTCTTATATTCGTTATATTTAGAAATCTGGAACATTCAATATTCATACATATTTCTACCGTTTCGAGTTTATGCACAAGGGAACACTTCACTGTCATATCGATACGTTGGCAAGAAGCTTGCAATGCTCAATGGACGTTCAATACGCTGACGGCAAAAACTTGCTGTGGAAATATGTTTATTTTTATTATTTTTTCTCATTTTTATTGATTTAAGGTAACAACACTTTTGTTGGTGTAAAATTTAGCAATATTTTCCACCAATTATATTTCTGGCAACACACAATAATAAACGTGCCATTTAGATCGGTGAACAATGTAAAAGTGTCAAGAAATATACCGGATTATTTGAAGTTCTTCGTTTATGCAATAAATGCAAATAGCTCTTTTTTGCATAATACTGAATTGGTGAAGTCGTATTTAGAAAGAGATGGCCACAGAAATTATTATGTGAACCATTTTAATAATTACCTAAAAGGAATGTTCCACACATTCCACAAAATCTATTGGTTGGACAACAGATTCTGTGTTACGAGACATTTAAAAGTGATGTGACTTAATTATGTAACGATGAACAGATTCAATATCCATTCCTGTTAATTACAGGAGAAACTGGCACAGGTAACATTCATTTTCATGCAATAAATTCTTTGTGTTCTTCCAAAGTAACTTTTCTTTACTATTTTCCGATGTATTGAAACACATGGTTCCCACTGGATACCTCACATGCTCTTATCAAATTATCTTTGGTCCTACTATAAAATGCGATACAGTGCATTCGTCTTTTCATATCTCTGTGGATAAGGAACATCACGCAACCATGAACTGGAATTTATGCTATTATCGTGTAATCATATTTGACGAGGTCGTTTGCATCTTGTCCTTGCCCAGACGTCATGTGGTAGTTTTCTGCGGTGACGGGCAACAGCAACAACCTGTCGGAAGAGGAAAATCTTTTGCAAGATGACACGTTAAGGCAAATATGTGTGCCTTTAAAGTTAACAGAACAGTACCGTTGTTGCGATAAGAAGTTGCACGAATTCCTTGACATAATCTGTCACTTTTCTCCCACGGAAAAACAATTGCGACATTACATTCATGACCGCATGTTGTTAAATCATTGGTTGCCAACTGATAGCGAAATTTCACGTCTTGTTCTGGCGCAACATTTCTCACAGTGACAAACAAAAACTGTGACAGAAGAAACAATGTGATATCTGAGTATATCTTTGCAGATTCTGTGCCACTTTGTAAAGTCAAATTATGTGATAATGCCACTCGTAAACTTTATAGGAACATTCACCTTGTCATAACAGTAAACAGAGACGGCATAGTTAATGGTCAGTTATGCTCTTTCGTCACCATTGAGGACAAAACGCTTTTTGTGAGGCTTAAGAATGGTAACATACGTCCTGTATACATGGCGTCAACACCTGAACAGCGTGGTTTTTATCTTTTGTGTTTGGCCTACGCTAGAACGATTTGCACTTGTTAATTTGGTTACAACGCCTTGAGGACAAGATCTTAAACGGGTAACTGCAGAAATCCCCCAAAATGATCATAGTGCTTTCCATGTATGTACGAATTAAGAATTTTAAAATTGTAGTAATAACTGTGTTTGCTGATACTGAAAAAATTACTAATTGTTCTGACTTATGGGCAATGGCAATATAGGACATGCTAAATGAACTGATTTTCGTTGGTTTGGATATGCTCCTCGAAAACCAATCTGTTTTACATTTTGTGTAAACTTTTGTGAGGACGGACCGTATATAATCCAAAAATATTATCCTTTGTTCATTCAAAATTTACTCCTTATTCTTTTTTAACATTTACGTTTAAGGTCACTACAGATCATCATACTAAGAAACAATTTTGTGTTCTTAACCGGTTATATAATTTTTACATTTTGTGTATATTTTTGGGGAACAGGATAGTATGTAACCGAATAAATGATTTTCCAGATAAAAATTTGATGTTTTTGACACTTTTGATTAAAATATTAAAGGTTTTCAACGTAATCAAACGTAATCACTTTATAAGATGTAAATATTTGAGATGTCATTTCTGACTTTATTATTATTGTTGGTGTTGTACGTGATTCTATACATTATTTTGATCAGCGTTTCAAGCTCTACACATTGGAAGCAACGTGTAAACAAATTTCAGGAAAAAAATATTGTGTATGACGGGTCCTGGCAGACATCAAAATACAAGTTACGATTCTCTTTTCCAATGTACTCCTGCTTAAGTGGATTTTACAGCGCAAATTTCTAAAGAAATTTTTTATTTGTACCTTAGAGGACTTTACTGACGACAGCAAAATTTTAAAATTTTAAAACACTTATATATATCTCCTTATGCGTTTGCGAACACTTATTTTTATCAGCGTTTCAATCTGCACGCATTACAGGCAACAGATAAAATACATTTCGCCAATTCTTTTTGTATGCACTGCTGACGTTAGCAAAATCTACAAAACAACCTAATCTTCTGCCTGAGTGGATTCTTCTGCCTGAGTGGATTCTTCCACGGGCCTTATCGACTAGTTAGAAATAAAATGTCTGAAGAACCAGTTTTGGAAATCCATCGTGAAGATGCGATGGAGGAAGATGAAAGGAGAGATTGGGCGAAAGAAAAGATTGAAAGTAATGTAGAAAAGGATGGTAATTCTAAATTATTCTTGTGCGTAATTAATTTCTTTAAGTAATTAAGTAATGTTACTTATATTACTTTTACATTGCATATTTCCATTTAAAGAATACAAAGAGTATAGGAAGAGTCACCCGGGGCCGATCTCAAAGCGAAGTTTTCGTGTCTGGTGCCACAATGGTTGTAAAGTTAGAGACAATTTCAAGTGGAACAAAAGTAATTTTAAAAGACCATTTGAAGTAAAAATTTTCCGACCGAAAAATCTACAAATGTACAGTTCATCCAACATGTGGAAAACTTCAATTTCAAAAATTAAATATAAAAGTAAGCATTGTCTTCTTACTTGCGTTAGATAGTGGATTAATATGCTATATAGTAACACAGTTGTGGTCTGTGTTGGCGGTGCGAAGACGATAGCAGCTAGGTTGTAAAATTATGACTTGTGCAACAGGCCATATTAACACAGGTTCGTTTGTGTCTGCAGTAAGAAAGCGATAACTCTTAAAAGGTTGAAAGGAGTGAAAATTAATAAGTACTATCACTCCGCTCAAGTGTCAGAAATTGCAATAATGCGCTGTATATAATGTGACATATAGGTACGTCCCGCTACCCAAAGGCTTTTCGCCTTACAAACTGGAAAATTACGCTGTATAGTAACAGGGAACCGTCTGTGTGGGTGAAGATGAAATGATACCTCTGTAGCAACATGCTAAGGTAGCGTGAGATAATGACGTTTGGGATACCTATCATGTGTCTGGTAGGGTGAAATGACAGTTCATGTACGCACATATTCCGTTACGGCCCCCAATTTGGTGTCAGAAACTAGCAAAAAACTTACTTGTACAATTAATTACAAAAATAATCTGTCAAATCCAGTTTTTTCTTACAAAATATAGGTGAACGTATGTATATATATTTCTTCCAAAATTACATCGATTAGCCTTTTTCTACTATTACTGTCATTCAATAGCAGCCGTATGTGTACAAAAAGTAACAGGTTTTTACAAATGTACATTAGAAATAAAATGTCTGAAGAAACAGATATGGAAATTGTACGTGAAGATGACATGGAACAACGTGAAAGAAGAGATTGGTCGAAGGAAAAGACGGAAATTAATGTCGAAAAGGATGGTAATTCTAAATTATTCTTGTGCCAAATTAATGTTTTTAAGTAATAAGTAATGTTACTTATATTACTTTTACTTTTAGATTGCATATTTCCCTTTAAGACTACAAAGAATATCGTAAAAGTCACCCGGGGCCGATATCGAAATGACGTTTTTGCGTGTGGTGCCACAATGGTGAATAATTAGAAGACCATTAGAAATAAAAAATTTAAGTCCTAAAGTTGTACCTAAATACATTTTTCCAAAATGTACAAATGTACAGTTTATACAACATGCAGAAAACTGGCATTTCAAAAATTAGAAGATAGAAGTAATTGTCTCTTTACTTGCATCTTTACATATAAAAAAAGCACATGTTTATATTTCTTCTGAGTAAATATACAAATGTGCAAATAGTTTTTTTTCTCAGCAAATATACAAATGTGTCGTTCTTTACCGTTTATCTTTAATACATACGCAGACCTGTTGGATACTTTACTATCTTGCCTTTATAAGATATTTATTACATGGAGGCATGTCTAACAACATTACAAGTAATTAAAGTTGTCTTTTTAGCACTTGGTGTTCCTTCAGCCCCAGATAAGCTTATTAGACCCTAACAAGTCATTACATACATGGACATAAAAATTGTCACTAGGAAGTATATCAGACGATAAGTTTCGGGAATTAATCATTATATTACAGCTGTGGCGATAACAGAAGTGTACAAAGAAAAAATTACTGTCTCTTATTGACTCACTGTCCTTTACTTGCAAAGTCGTTCAATGTGGTCGCATATTATTGTATTTGTTAACCATCTAAGTTAGATAAAAATAAAAAATAAGAATTTCGGTTTAATTTATAATACTAGCATTCCACTAGCACTACTTTCGTTAACACTCGAGGTCGAAATTCGAAACAGTCCTGTCTAAAAACTAAAAACAAACATTCTATGCAGAATTCGAAAGTCCCTATAGAATAAAGCTTTGTAAACAAAACATTACGATGTTCGACACTTACAGAGGAATGTGAAAAGTTGAATGTTCAACTAAAATTTAGTTACAGCGAATATTGAAGTAATTTTTTTAACTAGCTAGCTAGCCAAAAATAAAATGGGCTTTAATGAGTTTTATATCGACTGACTGAGTAACCAAAAAGCTGAAGAAACGAGTGTGAAAATGAAAGGAGACGTATTTGTTATAATTTTGTCGTCCTGTATTTAGTTTTTTTTATAAAACTGGATATCAGATCATCGTTTTTATGGACAATGTAGCTAGCTAGTTAACTAACCATGTTGAAGAAGCATTCCAGACAGAATGTGGCTGAATCTGGTTATTTTATCTGTTAAACCATTTGACATTGTTGTTGTTTCTATCTTATGACTGTGCCTGTTTACATTTTAAGCTACCATTTTTCTTGACGGCGGGCAATACCGCTCCATATCGGCCTGTCGTTAAGAGCACTAAGCCAATCAGAATGCCTAAAAACCCGTATTGCCCGCTTGCAAAATCCAGACGGTTAACAAAAAGGTATACCAACGTCGATTTTGTACAACCTGCAGGCAACCTGATAATTATTTGCAAGTAAATTGTGGCTGAAGATTCACCTCTTAGATGCAGTAACATGAAAATAAAAATCATGCAGCAATTTTTTAATGTAGGGGGTAGCAACTTTAAACATCGACCTAATGTTTTGTTGTTGTTATTTTAGATACGGAATACAGATTTCAATTTGAAAGTTTTTTGCCTATACCAGTTCATCATCATCATCATTCTCGGCTTAACGTCGACCAGTTGTTGTTGATATTGAAAATGACCGTATTGCAGGCGCCTTGAAACTTGATAATCACCAAGTCAAGGAATATCCAATAAAATTTGTGATTTATGAGGAGTTTAGCCATTATCCTGCACGGGGAAGTAAAAAGTTCCTGAACAATAAAAAAAAACAAAAAAAAAACAAACTGTTTCTGTGACATCGACAAGAAATGGCCAAGTTTATGTGTTGTATCTAACAGGTAAAAATTTTTCTCTTGCATGAGAGAGTCCAAAGTCAAGAATGGATGCCGAATTGTTCATTTTTGTTCTATCCATTGTAGATATCACTTTTTATAAAAAAGCTAATTCATCTAATATTAGTACACTAGTTATTGCACTTGTTCTTTTTTTGTGAGAAATCTTGTGATTCCTCATCAATTCTGATCCTTATAAATACTGCTTGTATACTGAAAAATGAGTTGAGTAATATTTTAAATAATTCTAATATAGAAGTAAATTTCACCTTTAGGACGTAAATTTTTGAATTTTTGTCTTTAACTATCTGGATCATCATTTGTTTGCGGGTGGGTTAGATTGCACGCCTAATTTGAAAGATCTGCTTGGTAATGTTGTGGAAGAATATAAGACTCAAAAGACTATCTATAAAAAGAGGTGTTTGAAATATTTCAACATTTCGAAAACCAGGTTTTCTTTGAAAATTTAATGTTGTTGTTTTGTCGTAAAGTTTTCAATGTTTGACGGGTTTTTTATGATCATGTGATTTCTCGTGCATCTTTAATCTCCCCCTCTTCTCTCAATTTAAGTGTGCATAAATCAGTAAAAAAATGTTATTAATTTCCGAAAACTAAAAACAGGCGTGTTTGTGATGGAACAACAACATGGTTATGTTATGTTCTGTAGTGTTTCTGAAAGCATTGAAAAGGGAATTCGAAATTTAAAGGACCAAAGATCAACATACCAGATGTCAACAGCTAGGAAAGTTCTTTTACCACCAATGATCGATACGTTATCGACGTTATTGGTGAAGCTGGGTGCTTGTTTGTATAGTTTAAGCACCCTATACACTGTGAGTAGATTTACTTTTACTCATTCTAAATGGATAAAAGCAAATATGCTCCAGTGTATTCCTGAGTATGGGAAGTTTTACGACAACCCGACAACAGTAAATTACCTTGACGGACTGTGCCTACAATGTGCTTCTTGCTCGCTAAAGGATTTTCCAGTAACTGATAGTTCATTGGACTTGGACGCATCTCGTTACGTAGGGTGACCACTGATCGATATTTAAACGTAATCTGTTTTTATTACGTTATATTTAATCCTTTACATACGTCTCGAGCGCTGCACGCTTTTTGGAACATTATATACTAAGGTGCAAAGGTCATTTTTGAAGATGCAATAGTGAGTTTTATATTTATTGTATTCATGTATTTATTTGCTTTGCTTGATTGTACCACTCGATTATCATCGACATAATTAGTTGCGTTTCTTCAACACATAACAGACCGCCAAAACAGTTTGACACAATAGCTTTATGAAAACGTTAAAGTATATTGCCAAAAATCCCATGTACATTTTACTGCTTGAACTAAAAATATCAAATGAAACGTAAACGTGAAATATCTTAAAATGTCTCAAATGCTAATAGATAAATTAATAATCAATAACATTAACGTCGATAGCTCAATTTAAAGTAACGAAGCCATTATGCATTTTTCACATTTAATGTTGTGTCAACCCATTCATCTTGTCGAGGCAGACGGGTTGAACCCAACCTTTCGTGAAAAGCACACGATTCTATACATTTTCTTAATCCAGCCCTTCAAGATCTACACAACGGGTTAGCAAATTTCTTAAAAAAAATGGCGAACTTTTTCTGACGTGAAAAAAACCTTTAAACCCTAATATTTTCTTAACCGTTTGTCAAAGCATATGTTTCTATACATTATTTTGATCAGCGTTCTAGCTCTATACAATAAATGCAACGGGTACACAAATATCTCAAAAATATTTTAATGTACTGACAGATCTTATCTGAAGTCAAATTCAAACAACGTTTTTTTCTATCATTTTTCTGAGTAAGTAGATTTAAAGACAGTTTGACCCATAATTCCTTGCACTAAATTTTTTTTAACCAAAATAGTATCGGGAGAAAGGACGACTAAACGGTATACAGCGTACTGAGAAAAACGACCATAACCGATAACGCAGTGCGTCATCGTTTGGTGTGCGCCATCTATGCCATTCTATGCCTGAAAGAAACAACAAGATGTAAACGGAGAAAATATTTGTATTGCTATTGATGTGTGGCTGTGTATCAGGTGGCGGTATCCCTATTTCTACTGTGATTAGATTTTTAAACAATAATAAACTAAGAAAATAGAAAAATATAATTAACTATTTTTTCTTATTTTCTAAATTGCATGTTTGTGAATTGCAGTCTGCGCGTCAAGCGTCGTTTACTTCATGTTCGCTGCAGTTTTCACTGCGAAAAGACACACGAACTAACTTTTATCAGCCATAACATGTGTTAATAACGCTAACACTACATTAGTACTCAGATTATCGATTATTCCAGTTCATGGATGCTGTTCTCGTATATTATAAATATATTTTCTAATACGTTATAAATTACTAGTTGTATGTCACACGTGACATACAAAATCGCTTATGGCTATAAGATATAACTTATTCGTTAATGATCAAACAAGATTATAAAAGAAACACAGTAAGTTTGTTAACTTCAGTCAAAAGAACGAATACGAAGTATTCTCATCTAATAAAATTTTTTTATGGTAATATTAAGTTGGTTTGAGACAAGACAGCCTTACAATAGCCATCTTATTTTGAAAAATAAACATTTACTTTTCTGTTCCAGACAGACACGTATTTATCTTGGACCATTTCGTTACTTGCTGATGTTTATTACAAGTCGTGACCGAACCACTTGCCAACGATAAAATGATTCGTTGTCATCATGATAACCGAGAATTGATTATCTAACACCGAAACACTATTCAAATATCGTCATCACAGATATTGTGTAAGCAAAGCAATAGTGAATGCACCTAACAACATATGGTGGGACAACAAACTCAGTGAAGTAGTTGTAGCAGAAGTTGATAGCTGTAATGAACGCTTGCACGAATTTCCGGATTGGTTGAGATCTAGTTCCTTGTGCCCATAAGTCTTGATATCGTAATCGTAATCCTAAGATTTTATACTTGCGATACACGAATTGATACTATGATGGACCTTTCATGTCACGGATATTCCATTTGTTTTATATTTTTATCTAAATATAATACAAAATAAGAAAATAAGTAAATAAAGTTTACAGATTAAGAATTGCACAAATATACAGGTAAAAAAAACATTTTTATTCGTCAATTAGCACCAGAAACAACACATTTTACAAACAGTAATTTCTTCTCACCTTAAAAACTCTTTAAAAAGTGAAGCATCCATGAACGGAAAACCAATCTGTCTAACGTGAAGAAAATTTGTGTGTTTGAAACAAACACGAGGCCCGCAGACTGCATTTCACAAACTTTCTTCGTATATGTTGTATATAAGTTTTGTTTTGTGAAACTTCAAGGTTACGATGTAATTACATAAGAAAAAGGCCTGGGACAAACGTGGCGTTTATTTGATTCTGTAAACAATTACTTGGAAGACAAGAAACACAATACGAATTTTAAACGGGCGAATTAAACCATAAACACAGGCCTCGACCAAACTTGGTATTTATTGGGTACTGTAGTTTTTTGGCAAATGAAGAACTTAATTTTATAGCCGATTCCATTGTTGAAATGCTAATCAAGAAATGTACAGGATCATGTGCTTTAAACGAACGTTACGACAAGGGCCGTGAAAAAACTAACTTAGGCAGAAAAACAATGGAAAAAATAGGTAGCGTCAGGTGTTTTGCTGACGTCAGCAGTGCAAATATAAAAATAATTTGCCAACCTGCCAAATTACTTGTATAGCCGTTGTCTTTGTTGTATATACCGTGACGTTTTGATAAATTTTTTGCTGACATTAACAATCCGTCTGTGTCAAAACGACTGTATAGTGGTATTTTGGTTCCAGGTGGTCCCTAGTTACCAACGCAGGAGATGACGTCAGTTATTTCAATTTGTTTCCAAGTTATTTGGCCTCAAATTTACAAGTGTACTGCGAAATTGTGCATTCTTTAGGAGCAAAAAAACATCTCTTTTGGAAAATTGAATATTTGCCTGGTTCGGTATTTTTAGTTACAGAAAACTTTTCGACTGTAGAAAAAAGATTATATGGTATTAAAACCCTATTAGATCGGAGTCAACCCCTGCCGTTTTTTCTATTTTTACTCATAGCTGAATGTTAAATCTTTAGGTCCCATACCTCTGGCTATTACTCGAAACTGCCCCAAAAAGTTTTATAAAATTCTTTTATCGGAAAAATATGATACCTTTCGTGATGATTATCTTTAAAAACAACAACATTTTATTTAATCAGTGAATTATTCTGTAAAAACAACTTTTACTTAACTAATTATTAACCACACCATAGAATTGGAAAATTGCACTCGTCCCTTAGAAAATAAAAATATATCATATTTCGTGTAGATTAACCGATCAAAATGCAAAAACTCTATGATCAGTAAATTATATTGTACGTATCTGACGTTTGTATCGAAATTGCTATTTGGCGAATTTGGTAGACTACGAATGCATGCTGTACCGCAATTCTGTCACCCGTCGTTATCTATTATTTCTTCAACGGAATGAAAAATGACAATTGTAAGTGAAACTGGTCTTAAGTAATGTTCTATATCGTTAACAATAGAAATACTTTTTTTGAAACGTTTCATGCGACAGCGTTGAAACGTCAGTAAGTATAAAGTCAAGTCACCTTGTAATAAAACATTGTTCATGGATGAGTTTCTAGGAAATATCAATGATTAAAAATGGGAGACTCCACACTTTCACATATGAATTTGAGTGAAAAGTTTTAAAAATGTTAACATTAATCAATTTCACGCCAGATGACAGGGATTGAATTCAAAAATGTTGTAAATGTTAAACATCTTTGTCAACAGGCATTATATATTTATGGAATTTCTTTAACTATTTCATTTGAAGTATCATGCTGCTGTATGTGTACTACTACTTATATTTAGGTGCAAATTATGTACTAATTCACTTCCCTTACATGTAAAGTTGCGTATCATTCTGCGTTTTACTAAACCTTTCAAAAAATATTAAGTTGGTTTGAGACAAAGACAGCCTTACAATAGCCATCTTATTTTGAAAAATAAACATTTCAAAAAATAAACCTTTCAAAAAAAAAAAAACAACCGCATTTGAGTTAAACACGATCTTACTATGGTTTGTGTAACATTTTTTTTACCTGCTAACAACAAGATTTTCATACAGAACTGAAAAATACATAGAAAATCGTGGAACAGATTATAAACAAACTGAACATTTAGGTCCTGGAAGGTTGAGAATAGAAATTCCCATAGAGGGGTTGTACCAGTGTGCCAAAATGTTTGAGAAAGTCTGAATTATTTTGTAAATTTTAATTAATGTTCACAAAAATTATGTTTAGAGCCTGTAAAAATTACAATAAGCAAAACGGCACATAATGATTCTATATAACCTTCGAGGAGCGCGCAATACTCAAAAATGTCCCAAAGGCTGCTTCGGGGGAAAAATGCGCAGGGAAAAAATGTACAAAATTACACACGCGCCAAATGTTTCTGAATTAAGTTACACATACCTTTGCAATTATAAGTATGAAGCATATACTTTATATGTTTAAGTATATTGAAGTTTGCAGTTTGGTGCGCACGTGTTCATTGCACATGATACGATAATGTATTAAAAAGTAAAAAATCACATACAGCAATCCACTATCCTTGATTCTAACCTCTACTGGGCTTCCACAATTGCTCTTTCCACTTCTCCATAAAATGGTAGTAAATCAAACTAAAAAAGTGATACAGAAAATTATATTTACAAAGATTGTAAAATTGTTCTAATTGTAAAAATTCGACTTACCATCGTTCAGTTTGACATATTTTCTTTTCTTGCTTCTGATGTTTCTTTTGTCATTCTATAAATAAATTAAAAACAGATGCAATGTTCTTTGAATCAGGTAAATGAAAATAAGAAAGATAATACATCAGTAAAAACGCAACTTACCATTGGCTACTACAAATTTTTACCCAGTCAATCTTAATTTCTTCCCAAGCCAATGTTAGTTATCTTTTTATTATTTAGTTCAGAAATTCTTCTCTTCAGCTCAACGTGGCTAATCTCAACAAGGCGTAGAATTAAATCATTCTGCTTGACAAATTTCTATTCTCAAAATGTCTTGGGACATTAGTAACCGTGGTACGAATTCCCTACATGAACAAGGTACAATGTCATTATTAATTCATTACAGGGTAGTTATAATAAACGCGAAAAGCGATTAAACTAAAACTTACGCTTGGGAAATATGTTTTATAAGATAGAGAAATATAAATTTTATAAGAATTCAGGAAAGCATGCGAAGAAAAAATTGTAATACTGTCTGACGCTAAAGAATAATCCTTCGCTCATGGTACGTTGTTAAAAAGTTATAAAAAACCTTTAAAGCATGCGGAGATAAAAACTTAAAAATGAAATATTGCTAACTTTTGTCTATGCCTATGTATATCCTACTCGTATGCAAAGCTATGATGTTCAACAAAATAAAACAAAAAACCGTACGTTTCTGTTTTGATGAATTCTCTATATTTTAGTCGAAGAAGTAATAAGCGAGACATTTGAAAGTGACGAGTGACGTGTGGCATGTTATATACTCCGTATATTGCCACATGAAGACTAGCTTCAACTTTAGAGTATTAGTTTAAGTCTTACATCTGAACATAAAAACATTTGGCGCTTAAATTTTTTGGAAGGGAGAAATATTAGCGAAGTAAAATTTTGGACAGAGTTATTATATTTTAGTTTTAATATCTCCCTTAGAAGCAAGGTTTGTACTTTTTGTGAGTCTTGTGTTCAGTCATGAATCAGGAATAAAGTTTGAGAACGTTCAACGCGTGATATCTTCAAAAATATACTAGTGTACCTCGGTTACTGCTATTTTAATATTTCTAACCATCTGAAGGCAGTTCTCTAGATCAAATGGAAAGAAAAGGTAAAAAATTTTTTTGGAGCATTGGGAATAAATAACTGGATATAAGCCATCGTAATACTGCAGTTTCTTTCATTTACATCATTGTAAATTTGGAGATAACACTACTGCTGCAATATCCACTTTCATTTTACTAACGTAATCTAATGATGCGATGAGGCTAAAATGTATAGAATCCGAGACGAGGTTGTTGACCCTAAATCACAATTATCTTGTATCAATACGAAAAATAACAAATATATTCAGTTGTCGACCCTAAATGACAATTATCCTGTATCAATACAAAAAATGCTAATATATGACACATTCGTCACTTTGAAATACCTCGTTTATCAATTTTACGGCTACAATATAAGAACCTGAAACGAGGTTGTCGACCCTAAATGACAATTATCCTGTATCAATACAAAAAATGCTAATATATGACACATTCGTCACTTTGAAATACCTCGTTTATCAATTCTACGGCTAAAATATATAGAACCTGAGACGAGGTTGTCGACCCTAAATGACAATTATCCTGTATCAATACAAACACATTCGTATTGTACACATACTTTATACTTAAATATTGTATTGATTATGTTTATATATCTTGTATCTATGGCAACGTTCTTGTTTATATAGACCTGTTGTATAATTTTTATTTTACTTGAAAATGGGTGTATGACACCCGAAACGTCGTAAAATGTTGTTTTAATTTGTACACATACACATGATATGTCCAAGTTTTAACATAAAGTATTGTCAATCGAATTTCTAAGCCTCATGTAAAAACAACAAGAACTGAAGCAGTTTGAACACTCACATAACACTATGATGATAAATAATAAAAATGTATTTATTAAAATATAAAATATACAATGATAAAATTTGGTATAAAATATTAAGGCACAAACTTAGAGAAAGAGAAGATGATAAATTGAATCATATTAAAAGTTGTGACTTTTTTTTTGATAACTGAGATATGGCTGGGAGCACACAACTCGAGTCAATCTTGAACATTATAACATTGTCAACATACAGTAAATCAAAACCAACATTTCAAGACAATGAACACCCTCATTTGATGCGAGATTTCTCGAAATTCGAATAGAATATATATCTACTGGTTTCATTATTTTGTGTATACTATATAAAGCTACACGATAATAAGAAAACAACAAAAAAACGCTGCTATACGCAAAAAAACAATACATAAACAAAAACTATTGGTCAATATAGCGCGCTATTTGTGGTGGCTTTGATTTTGATACTATTCGCGCCCCTTTCAACTTTTCGTTACCACCATGACACACCGCAGCCCATACCAAATCACACATTTCTACGAATGTGTGAAAAAATGCTAATATATGACACATTCGTCACTTTGAAATGCCTCGCTTATTAATTCTACGGCTAACCCAGTGGGCAGATAACGTTATTATAACATTTGATTTTAGTTATTTAGGTAGTCCATTGTTTTTAATTATATCCCAAAGGAGGAACATACTCAACAAAACACGCGGTGCTATAGCCCATTGTTTTAATCCGAGAAACTTGTCTCGTGTTGTCCCATTCACAACGTGGCTTCCAGTACTCTAAGTCTCCTTGTTTTGTCTCAGAGTCAAGAGACAAAAAATCCCGGGGATGAAAGTGAAGAACATCAGCCATTGCGCGCTCGCTATCAGCGCGTAGGTTTGATTTTGTTAGCACATGTCCAGTAGTAGGCAATAATAATGATGGCGGAAAGAGGTAGCGGTGGTACGTTTATATTTTTTGTTATTTATGACATACTTCCATAAAATATACATACAGGATAAAATAATTTGATAAGTAGTTACCCAAGAAAAATTAAAATCATTGTAAAATTGGACTTCGTTGCAGCAACCATCAAAACAAAATAAAAAAAAACAAAGGTTAGCTAACTGCTAGTTGAATTAGCTAGCTAGCTGTAGCTATATATATACTGATATAAAACTGCTTTTTTTCATTTTTTGGAAATGGTTTGGCTTTCATGTCAGTATTGTGTAGCTAGCTAGCTAATTAGCTGTAGTGACATGTATGTAGCTAGCTAGTCTGCTTGTCATAGTATTTCGAAAGTAAAAAGCTGTTGTTTTTCAAAAAATAATTTGGCTTTCGTGTCAGTGTTGTAATGACCTGCATGTTTAGCCTGTGGTACAAAGTGAATTTGTTTTCTAAAATTTTGATGGCTTGGCTTTTGTGTCAGTGTTTTAATGACCTGCATGTTTAGCCTGTCGTGCAAAGTGAATTTTTCTTTCTTATAATTTTGATGGCTTGGCTTTCGTGTCAGTGTTGTAATTTAAAATGTCGTACGAAGTAGGAATTTTCTCTTGCTATCTTGCTTGGGTGTTGTTTTCTGATTTTTTTTATATACTTATTTTATTCTTAAAGTTCTTATTTTCATTCATAATTTATTCAGGTGCAAGAGAACGTTCATTGGAGGCTCGTAAGTCCTCACCTGATCGATGTGGATGGGGCGGACGAAAAAATAACACCTGATAGAAATCTTAAAAAAAGAAAAAATATATTTATTATCTTTTGCAGTGGACTAGATATATTTCGTCTCTGTTATGTGTTTTATGTAGTGTTCTAGAGGGTTTGTCTGTAAAGTTCATTTCAACAAATACACGCTTTTTTTATAAGCAACACGCTCAAACCTGTTAAAAAACGAAGCAAAGCATAGAAAAACACTGGGTCTTAGCCAAAGTTTTGTGTTATTTACAAAACAAAAGCGTGTAACATGAATGCTTTATGGGGGGCCCAGGGCGCTTATATTCTGAATATATTTACTTAAATTCCGAATAAATGTTTACTTACTACTTACTTGTTATAAAAAACAACTAAAGTTGTCCTCTTTTCTGTTTTTTGTTTTTGTTTTGTTTTTGTTTAATTTATTTAAAGTCGGATATATAATTTACAGTAGTTTTTAATAAATACATACAAAAACTAATCAAAACCGACTATAAAAGAAAATGCGTTTTCTTTTCAATCCCTTTCTTGGCGTTTTCAATGTGCTTGTTCCAAATATCTTGCTGTTCTTCAGTTACTCCAGACAGTGCTTTCTTCTCGTCAAGCCTCTTCACCTTGGTCTTTGCTTCGCTAATCTCGCGATCGTAATCAATCTTTTTAATTTTCAATTCTTCAAGGCTTTTCCTCAAAGCTTCAAGTTCGAGGTTGAGCTCTTCTCTCTCGCCCTCCGTAAGGACCTCTACCCCAAAAAAAGTATCTATGAGGCTTTTCGTTTCAGCCAGAACCTTCCCGCCCAATACCGTCATTTCTATATCATTCGCATTTTTGATGCGATCATCATCTATATTATTCGCGACATTCAGAACCATGACCTCCCTCTCCTCACTATCCGTGAACCCCATTTTTTGAAGCGTTTTTTTATGCGTAAATCCCTTTCTAGCGCCGAAAATTTTCGAAACTCGCTGGTATTTATCGTGAGCTTTATATCATCATAAATTAGTTGATCTCCACGTCGTTCAAAATCATTGTAATATAGGTCTTTATTAATTGGTGGCTTCAGCCCCCCTCCTTGTTAAGATAGTCATAAAAAGAATCGATCATAAATTTTGTGGTCTTTTTCTCCAGACGATCTAGATTCGAACTACTCCCCTGTCATTCTTCAGATGTTGGCGTTGGGCTGGCTCCAGGCTGGGCAAGGTCCCCAGGTCTACTAAAATCATTATTTTAATTATCATCAATATTGCCTTCATCTGTAAAACCGTCTCCTTCATAAGCTGGATTATCCATTTTATTTGAAGCAAATCATCTAATAATAAACTAAGCAATGAGTAATATATTTGGAAAAACACTTGATCCACGCGCAGAATTAAAAACGCCCTTTGCCATGAAAGGGAAAAAGCCGTGTATAAAGGTTAGTCATAACCCATCGACAATCAATCAGAAAGAGGACTTATACGTAGATGTTCCCCATATGGGGGAGAATGATGTCATTTTTCTTCGGCTATTGTTTGATCTGGAGCTGACTGGTACAAATACGAAACGCACTATCGTTTCAAATATCGGCAATAGTCTGGTACAGACCCTGAAAATCAAAATTAATAGTAATGAGGTGCAAAATACCGACGATTACAATGTGCTGCCTATAGAGATCTCTGGTTACCGAAATTTGAGCATGAAAATAATTTGATCCCTTGAAAGTGAAGGCTAGTGATCACGCGGGTACAGACGAGGAAAAGGCGATTGTTGCAGCCTATGGCAACACATTTTGTATCCCACTTGGTAAAATGTTCGAGCTGACTAGGGACCTACCGTTCTACCAGCCTGGGTTACATGATAGGCTGCAGTTTGTTATCACTTTTGCGTCGTATGGAGATGTCATTAAAGATGCAGGTACAGTGGCTTCAGGATCTACTGCTGCAAAGCCTGCGGATGCTACTTACAAGATCACCAACATAGCACTAGAATTTGAAAAGGTGAATAATGAAGGCCTTGCAAATGCTATGGTATCCAGGTACAGTCAGTTTGCACTACCTTTCGAAAGAATATTACGGAGTAAGGTGCTCAATATAAAAAAGAGGATACAAGCTATAACCTTCAAATTGATACGCCAGCAAAAAGTTTGAAAGGTGTTCTATTATTGTTCTTAGACACCCCGAAAGTTAAGGCGTACTCTGGGGCGAACGAAATTTTCTATAATTCTAAGATTGAAAAAATCTCGATCACTGTAGAAGGTGGGTCTAACGAATTGTATTCCCTTGCAATGCTTGGAAAAGACCAGTACGAACAAATTGTGAACCTTTTTGGTAGTCACGATTCGACAGTCACGATAGGACAGTTTATGACTGAAAGGTATGCGCTTTTTGTTGATTTCCGATCATCTCCTGATCATAGTCTGCATGGTTCCGGAACGCCTTTCCAACAGGTAGGTGATGGTATAACTCTGCACATAACAAAAAAGGCCGACGGTACTGGAAATATTAAATGTTTTATCTATCTACTGAGTGATGCCCAGCTTAACCTATTAGATGGGCGATTTCACAATGTCGAGTATTAGAGTCGCAGGCTGCGCTAGCAGTTTTAAATTAATGACGACTCAAATAGACGTTGTCAAAGAACCACACACTGCAATCGTTACAGGGCCAACAGGCTGTGAAAAAACACAGTGGTTCCTTGATCTCCTTGAGGGGGTGAGTACAAGAAGCATTTTCACAACATCATTATCCTCTGCCCAACTATACGATGGAATAGCACGTACCTCGAGAGATCCTCGCTTTGGCAAGATGACTATGTGTCCTTGATTAACCCTGAGGATAAACTCTTTGAATATATCGCAAAATTATCGTCATCGCTAGCTGGTGAAGACACGCTCTTTATCGTCGACGATGTGATAGCAGACGAGAATCTCGATAAAAAAAGACAGTCTTAGCTCGAATTAGCCATCTCGGACAGGCATCGAAATCATAGCCTATGGTTATTAACCCAGTCCTACACAGCCCTTCCAAAAATCTTCGAAGACAAAAAAAACAGCTGTTCGTGTGGTACCCACACGAGAAGTCTGATATGAAGCTTGATGATCAATGATTGGAAAGAGATCAAGGATCAACTCAAAAAATCAAAACATGCGTGCTTGTTTGTACATTAGGTTAGAGCATCCTCGACATTATAAAATTCTCGAATGAATGATGTTTTATGGATCGATTTGGTCCACAAAATACAGCCTTGGAAGGAGCAGAAACCCACACGATGTCTTAATCTGCTTCACCATTCTTTTACATAGTCCGGAGGTATTTCAACATCTTCGGGGACTAGCATTAATTCTTCTGCAACAACACTACGGTCAGGCCCGTCTTTCAAATAATACAACACACGACTATTGGGGTCCGCTACAATCCGATCCAGTCTATATGTTTTCTTACTCCAAAAAGCGTCAGTCGCACGTCTTTTCTGATCTCCGTGTTCTTCTCCAGGTTGGAGCAGATAAAGGTACAACCCATCCTCAGGCAAAGGTTTTTCTGCGGGGAACTCTTCACTTTTCACAAGTGGTACGTCTTCCAGCTTGATGGCCTGTGACGGATTCATGTCGATCATTGCAGTCTTGGTATTATTTAAAATTTTCACTATAGTGTACAGGTGTTTCACCCATATGCTACTAGTCTCTTCAGTAACTAATTCTTGTGCATCTTGACCCTTAAAAAGCCTTTCCGCAAGCACTTTGTTGTAGGACTCAACGAAGGCTGTAAAGGTATGATGATATTTGGTTGTTGCACGCTTAATCTCCACCCCTTTACCTTCCAAAAGTTTTGTGACATCCGATTTAAATTCTGAACCGTTATCACATTGAAAAATTGTAGGATAGTGCAGAGGTCCTGCTTTATATATGTCCTTGATCATATCTGCAACCTCACTAGCTTTTTTCGTACGTAGATATCTGGCCACCTTGAAACGTGAAGCTACATCGATCCCCGTTAGAATATATTTGTACGTGTTGCCATACAGCTTGTCATGGGGCATGTAAAATAGATCAAACTGGTGCATTTCATTCGGTTTAGTAATGGTAAAATGAAGATAATCAATCTTTTTTGGCCCTCGAATATTCCGAATTCATAGTAATTGCCTAGATAACCAGTGTACGGCTTTTCTACGCGGTAATTTACTTTCCTCAGCGAGCAATTTGATAGCTTTTCTACCAACCCAAAGACGTTCTTGGTTGTAGTAAATGCTGCTCAACTTTTCTGCCTCCTTCTCTGTAACGATATGTTTTGACATATCGTTACATGTCAAAACGTGTATTTTTTTGCTAGCGTTGTGAGCGACTTCATTATAAATATTTATAAGCTCCGTATCCCAAAAGGGCCAAGGATCCTAGAATGAAGGTGAATTCACCGTCCTGTTGATGTTTGGAAGGTACATAAAAGTCAGACAGTTTTGGTTCATTCTCGATCGTTGCAATGTAGTATTCCCTCATACCTTCATCGATTTCCCTCAAATCCTCCCCGGCTTGTTTTTTGAGATTTCGTTGCTTATTATACCAGTCGATCTTTGCCTGCCGATCTCTTACCCATTGTGCTTGGGCAGCCTGTAGTTGTACAATCGCTTTATCATGCCTCTTGCGCTCCTGTTCGCCATGTCCCGAGAGCTTACTGAATAAGAAATTACTTCCGCTAAATGCTAATGCGTTTATCAAGGCCCCTCCTGCCATTACAGCTAAAGTTGCCATGTTTGCTTATTCTTTATTTTTGGGAGATAATACTGGCTGGGGTCCAGCCTTTTTTCACAGCCATTCCTCGACTTGCGCGACCAGCAGCAAAATACCCTGTTATTTTCAATACATCATTCGTATCCATTTTGGCTGAGGGTTGACCTATTCCTAAAAACGTTTTCCCGGCAAAGGCATACCCGAGTGTAAAACCGATGTCTACTACGGTTTCATAGAGCATGTCGATTATTTCTTTTTCTTGTGGTGTTATGTTTGAAGAACTCATTTATTATATAGCTTTAACTCATTTTAAAAATGTCAATTTTTTTGCTGGCGCGGTCTGCGACTTCAACAGGCTCCTCTGAGGATTTTTCTTCAGGCTGATGCTGCTGTATTCCGTGTTGTAAAAAGTTGTACCAAATACCAACGCTTATTATCACAATAACTGTTACTATTGTAGCTCTTAAAACAGCGTTTGAACTTGATGAACTACCTGCTACAGTACTTACAGTACTTGATATTGAACTGTCTCCAGAAGAGTGTTTAAGTTCTTCTTTCCGCTTCTTTATCAGTGCAGCTAACTTGTGACCTTGTGCTACTCGACCTGGATTCTTTACCGGTTTTGTAATTATATGTTATTCTGTACCTTATTGTGTACTCATTAATTTTAAAATTGAATTCAAACCATATTTCTTATATAGACATTGCAAATACTTTTTACCCGTTTCCAACTCGCATGATTGTGCTGGAAATCTATCTGCAGGCGGAGTGAGTATAATTTTTCGACCCGTACGCAAACCATGACTTACCGCTGTGTTAAAAATTAGCTTGGCTATCACTCGAGTCATGCGTGCAAGGCTTCGATCATATATTTCATGTAGGCCCATAGTTAATTTCGATAGATTATTCCCCATTTTCCTCTTCTTCTTCTTCGTCTAGATTTTCATTTTTTTTTGATTGGACAGAACTGTTGTATGATTCGCAGTGTGCGCCAACACCAGTAATGGTGCTAACAATTTACCAAAGGTAACATGAAACAGAATACCGAGGTCAGTCATGAATTCCCTTATTATAGGATCGTTATCCATATCTTTCCTTAATTTTTCAACAGAGTCTATCGAAATCAGGTTGCTTACAGCAGTTGAATATAAATAGATAAGGCATGACCTGTTTTTTTTCCTTTCTCTTGAATTTCTCGATGAATATATTCCGCATATGCCTTATCTAATGCTTCATCTGACGCCTTGCCTACAAAACTTTCAGTACATTTCTTGGTTTTTCCGGCTGTTGCAAGGCTTCCGTGGGAGTATCAACAACATCAAATATATTAGCAAGCTCGCTCATTCTGTTTATTACATATCGAAAACGTAAAAAAATAGCAGTACAATCATATAAGGTATAATTATCGCAATACAGAGATATACATCCATGCCTTCCAATTATTGTCTAGTGTGCTTGATCAAACACACTAGATTTGCTTACAATTCCAAAGGCACTGTATGCACACCATCATCTAAAACACGACGTTTGTCATAAAACGCTGAGAGCCCTAGGTTACTTTGCTCATATGTGATCATCCCTTGATCATAAACTCTAAACCCCATGTTTTTCGCAGTGTCTATATGTCCTTTCAACGCGTTCATGTACCTAGACCAAGTCATCCCGATTTGTTTTTTTGACATCCCTTTACATGAAAACTTGGTGCATTTTTTCCCTTCGACGAAGTAGCACTTAGCGGTGATAGAAATCATCCTAAACCCAATAAACTCAGGTTTGAATAATCCTCCTGTCCTATTTGAGTAAGCGTCTGTCACAAGCCAGTTTTCCACATATTTGTCGTACTCCTCGAGTAGCTCAGGACGCACAACATCTCGCAATTCTTCTCCAGAGATAGCAAAATAGGCAGACTCCGTATCCATATAAATGGATTCGAAGTCTTGACGATCTACATATTTATCGAGGAAGTTGTAGTAAAATTCAAGCATACGTAACTTGGCTAGTTGGTACACCGCGATGCCACATTGGTAGGCTCAGTCAATGCTGCACTTGCGCTTGCCTTCTCTGACTTCATAAGCATCACCTATCGGCTCCAAGTCTTCAAAATATCGAGATCTCATCGCTTGATCAACCTTCTTTTCATCTCTTGTAAACATTGTGTTTGCATGCCCTGCTACATCTTCGATCATCTTACCATAGAATGAATTACCCTTCAGCTTTGCTGTATCTCCAGTTATCCGCTTGTCTGGATATTTATCCTCTTCCCTTCGAGCATCCGCAACTTCCTTAGGAAGCCAATCAAATGGCTTACCTCGCATGTACTTAAAAATTGGTGAATCGCTGTCACTTTCAACCCATGATCCAGGCACCATTTCAACACAGGCGTATATAACAAACATTTTTCAGCTTTCATCACACCCAACAGCTTACGTGTACCAGGAATACGCTTGCGCCCTGTAGCTTTTAAATAATCATGCACATGATCCGGAATTGATTCATCTGGTATTTCTTTCACCACAAATAGAGGCGACATCTCGGAAATTTATCATACAACTCCGCAGGCACCTCAATGTCCACTTGGGCAAAACCAAACCATGAACCTGCTTGCACGCGTTGTGTTAGTTTAGCAATGTTTCCCACCGATTTAGGCTCATCAATCTTGAACAATTTTTCTTTACCACATGGGAAGTCATACATCAGAGTGCTAGGATATAACATATTCGCATCTAACCGCAAGATTGTTTTGCACTGTTTTGGGTTCGTGTAAATGTGGGATCTGATTCCTGTCACATCACGCTCATGGTGCCGACACAATACGATCGCTGGACCTCCTACCATCCCCGTTTGTAACAGCTCGTAAGCCTCATTCTTCGTACATTCCGTACACGCTTTATGCACCTCTTTGCAATCCTTACAGATCTTGCTGTGCTGCATGCTTGCATGGTTCACCTGGAGCGTAGAGCTCTACCTTGTGGTTTAATTTTAGAGTCTTGTGCAGCACATAACGCATCGAGACGCCTGGAATACCGCATCTTTCAAAATATCGATATCATCTTTGTAATATTGACGTCTGGTTTTATCAACAGCTTCGATGAAGGGTTCAACGTCTGCCATGTTATACTCGCGTAGCCAATCCATCATCGTCACACAGCCCCGATTATAAAATTCGGCGCAGAATTCTCCATACTCTTCGGGCATATTTTTACCCTTTAATCGGCTATAGAAATCATCGTGACCGACAGGCCCGACATGGGTTTCAATTTATCATAACTCGTTAACCATTCGTATGGGAACACGAGCTTGTCTAGCTTACATTTGAGAGATTTGCACTATCTGTTGTAGCTCATACCAGGAGCAAGGAAATTCATAATATCAAGAGGTTTAAACTTAGCTGTTGTCACGAACATATAATTGTTGTCTTTCTTTGCAACCTTGATCTTTTCGCTTTTATCTTGAGCAATTTCCTCCACAAAATACCGCTTGATCATATTTAAATCATACTTCCCACTGTTGAACCCTATCACCGCCACCTGGTTTACCCATTCGTTCCACGCATCTTGGTTTTTTTTGGGAAGATGTCGAAATATGTAGGTTTTGGGTACATTATTTCCACTTCAGCAACGAAAAGACCGTGTCTCCTTTCCAGCTCTTCCACAAAAAGTTTTAATAAAAATTTTAGGATCTTCATTTTCTAAGAACGTTGCGTTTTCATTCAAACTATCGTGAATACCAACGCCTACCGGGATATGCCTCGAAAGGTATGTCAAATCAGATGTTTGCTGATAATTTAAAGGTGGCAAGAGAGCCTCGAAATCAAACACGATATAATGACGGTACCGGATGAATATTTTGTTGAAAGGTCGGTTGATCTTGGGAGGATTTTCACATTCCCACACTGCGATGAGGTTGTAGCCCTGTTCTTCTATCATAACCTCCTTTTTCATCGTCTGTTCGTAACGATATGCCTGAGGCTCTAACTGACAGGAGCATCCGTGCCAGTAACATTCGTGGTACTCGTACACGGTCTTCGTGATAGGCTCGTAACCGTCTACTTTCCACTCCTTTCCTTTTTCATCATGTATAACACGTTCATCACCATGGCCACATAAAGCATGATGTATATGTAAGCCACTTTCCCTTGACATGTATTCTAGCCATTTAGAGGCATCATAGCTATAACCTTCACCATAAAATACCTTCTCCGACTTGCTCGGCATACGTTTCACTTTCTCACCTTTACAAATTATCGTTGTCTTGACCCCTTTGCATCCATCTTTCCTATGCCGCGTGAGATTCCTGGCTTCAGTAAAGAGCTGGCCGCATACCTCGCATTCCAACGTTTTTGTCAATACCTTGATATTTTTTATATTGAAACAGTGGCCTTCCAACATTCCAAGAGTGATGTCATCTAAACCGTTTTTATCCTGCTTCTGACCATAGACGAGCCGCCATTGTGCTTTCTCGTTGTTTGATTTAGGCTCATACACTTTGATGTTAACCTTGAAATGTTTTGCGATACCTTCCATATCCACCAGCTTTGTAGGACGCACGTCCTCTCGCTTTAGTTTAGGGTTCTCGTAAAACTCTCGAGCTAGGGCAAGAGCTGGCCTTGTAAGGAACTCTGTTCCACGTTCTACGTTAGCCCTATTTATTACCGCTAAACATCTCCAGAAGCATAAATTGTCCGTTCTTTCCCTTTTACCATCCATAGCGTATATACATCTCTTCTTTCGCAGCCAATCTGGAAGAGGTCCGCATCCCAACAGAGGCTCACGCGTGCCTATGATCTTGATCTGCACATGATCGAAGAAAATTTTCCCTTCATATACTCCTGGGGTCTCGATGGTTCTGACTGGTGGTAAATATGCCTTACTCTAAAACTCACCATCCGCCAGATTCAGACGCTTCATTTCGCATTCTTCTATGAAAGCTTCGATCTCTGCGATGCTTGATAGCGATTTGGGGCTCTTACTTTTGTGATATAAAGACACACCACATCCACCTTGGTAAATATCGCAATTGAAACTGTAAACAACATTAACGCGCATGTCTATATTAGGGGTGATTGATTTTATCCATGATAGCACGCGTAAGCGGTTGGTTAAGGTTGTTCCTGAACCGCCATGTCTTGACACGATTCCCATCCTCCAACATTTCGATATCATGTTCAATGTTTTGAATATGACATCATATGGTTGCTATGACATCACAACATTTTCGTGCACATATTACACGAAGTCCCACATTTTACGGGGGAGCCAGAGAGAAGCGAGGGATTTACGCCTGTAACCCAAAAGTATCGTTTGAGAAGCTCCCTATATCTACTTGCTGCCTGAACCAAACACTCATACTGTGCTTCGTAGTATAACTGCATAACAAAAAATTGTAATCTCTGTGGCGCAACAAAGTCAATTCATTTAAGTTAATACAATAAGGTTCTGAAGACTTTTTCAAGCAGAATTTTTTCATGGCAAAGAAATTGAAAATTGAAAATATCCTCTAGTTTGTACTATACATTACATTTAGGCCAAAATAACGAGAAATTAGAATCTCTCTGGAGTGAAAATTAACGATAATTTTACTTACACATACATATTCTAAATTTAGCTACTCGCAACTGTTTTGAATAAATAAAGAAAGTATTATAATCTCACTGGGGCCATAAGGTCCTTGCATGTTAATGGGAATGCATAAAGTTCTCAAGAAATATATATCAAGAAATATCATTAGATTTTAGGACCTTTTTTTTTTTAAACTTATGCATATCTTTTACTAAAACGAGATTTGTGGTAATAAAATATCAAGCTGAAATCAAAACAACTTTTTTACCACTTAAATCAAAGTTAGTAATGTACTAAACATGATAAATGACTATAAAAAAAATAAAAGCAGAAAAAAATGCAGCGACACTTCTTCCCGCTCCTTAACATCTGTAAGGTGCGTATTTTACGAATGATGCCTTACATATACGAACCTTTTCTTCCCTTTCATTTTTATAAGTGATTTGATAACAGTTGCTATAACGAAGTATAATTAAAAGTATAAATATAACAGCTAGACAGGACAGCGAGAAAACATTTCACCATGTTTTTTTTGTCCCAATATAGAGAGCATATATTATACACTATTCTATGTTACTAGCATACGTTATCATGAGCAAAAGTCAATACCTGATCTAAGTAAAATAGCGAGGGGTTGAAACGACGTTGTTTTTCAGGTTGCCGAAACAACGTCTTTTATCCGACATTGTATTACCGTTGATATCACGTCGGTTAAAAAGATGTTGAGGTGACAATGTTGAAAAGACGTGAACAATGCGAGGCTGGATTGATGTTGTGGGTTAACGTTAAAAAGACGTTGAAATTAAGGTCGTCGAAAGAACTTCTTTTTTTGACGTTATATCAATGTTAATATTACGTCTGTTGCATCGACGTTGCAAAGCCAACGTTGATTAGACGTTGAATTTTGTGTTGCGACGTTGCGACCAAAATTTAACGCCTAATCAACGTTGAATAAATGGTTTGTAACTTGTAGATACAATACATTGTTAAACAAAATTATTGTGAAATTAAAATCTCTCTGGAGCAATAAAACAATAAAGTATGTTTTTAAGCAATTACACAATCTCTTACGGGAATACAATTACGCAAATGCTGTTTGGAAATCCCTTCACTTCTTTTAATAAAAACTAACTAACCAAAGCATATTGATTCAACATGCAAGAAACATTTCTTTTCAATGTTTGACAAGAAGAAAAACGGGCATGTTGAAAGTGTGGAGAATTCTACCGCTGATTTTGAAATGAAACGTAGGTTAGCCGAGATATTTACTTAAAAGCGTGGCAAACATTTTGAAATAATTTCATTGACAAACTGAATTTCATTAATATCTCTGTCATAGGTACCATCAAGAGTAGAAGAAGACTGATGTTTTTTCAAGTAGAAATACATATGAAGACACTTTGCGGTATGAACGATTTTTTTGTTATTACAGTATAATTCCAATAAAACTACCCCCGACAGTTTTTTATAATAACTCCATATTGCTATGTTGCATGGCTATGATACTTACTGAGTATCAATATTTATCTATTAGACACCTGTATGCCAAATTTTTAGGTCCCATATCTTTCAGAGACTTTGATATTGGCTATTACTCGAAACTACCCCCTTATAATGGGGAAAATATAATAACTCTTTTTACGATTAATCTTAGAACTTGAAACATACAACAGAACTTTGTTTTATCAAGAAGAATCAATTTGCATGTTTTGGACACATGATTAATCAGATTTTCCGATTTTTTGAATTTTACCCAAATTTTTGAAACAACCGGATTTCCGGGTCATTTTTGGCAACTTTTCATGTTCGAAAAGTCCCAGACCGAATATAAAAACATTTTTTCAATTCTTAACATGTTTCTGCCATGTCTTTAGCCATCTTCAGAATAAATAAGACACAAAAAATCTATTGGTTATAAATACTGTCCTAGATAACTACTGTATGTTAACAGAGGGAGAGAAAAGTGAGAAAAAAAGACGAAAATACCACAGTTGAATACACAAAATGTGAGAATTGACATCAGGTTTTTCCCATAGGATATGAATTGCTTCTTTGATTCTTAAATTAACTTTGTTTTTGGCGTTTTCTGCTGTTAATTTCAGGACACTTCTTCTTCAGGGTTTTTTGTCTTTTTGATATAAGAGAAGACGACGAAAAATACCCTGATATCGTTGAGTGATTTTTGGCCATCATATGGCCAGACTATGCGAACGCGTCATAAGGAATACGTTAATCTATGCGATCAAAAAATGGCGGAACTTTAACGGTTTGAAAATTTATGTTCTAGCAACAGAAAACGTACTGACAATTGTATGGTCTCACGAGTAAAAAATACAGGAAAAATTTTCTTGATAACTTCAATAAACGTCTTTAAAGGTTGAAAAAGAAGTTGCGCTGTTTCATGTGCAAGTTACATAATAATTTAATATAGTTTAGCTAGCTAGCAAGTACTTTATGGAAAAAGTTTTTATTTTTGTGGCGTTCTGAATCCTATGGAAAAAAACAAGGGAGTGAAGAGAAGGGCAGAATAATTTCTGGATATATATGTAGACAGTTTCAGATTATAACAGCCTGCTTTAGATATATATTTGGGAGGGAAACGAAGTATAATATTTCTCTGTTATCAAGAATTAATTAGAAATGAAGTTTATAATACCAGTAATCTTGAAATTTGTGATGAGCTAAACATTTAAGAAAAAAATTTTACAAAACTTTACAAAACTTTCCGAACATTCTGTTATGTAAAAGAGCAGAATTATTAAGGGATACTTTAGGGGAACTAATTTTTGAAACACTTAATATCTTGTTTAAAATACCTCCTTAATTTGGATACATTAACAAGTATGAGTCTATATACCGAAAGGGATAAAGCTAAAAGTGCCCTGCAAAGTGAGCTATGGGGAGTACTTCTCTTTCGAAAACCATACTTTTTGCTAAAAATAAAATTGAAATACAGACTTGAAACTTGGTATGACATGTTTTTAGGCTAGTTTGAAAAAAAAATTGAGACACAAACTATTTTCACTATTATCATAGTTCCTGAGTTCCTGTTTTAACCATTTTCAGGGACACCGGTACACGATTTTTGACAGTTATATCAGTTTTGCCTAAATAAAAATTTATGCCATGTTTAATTGGTGCAACATAAAAGATTGTGCCATGTTTGATTGGTGCAATCCAGTTTCATATTTGTTAATTTTTGGAAGGCAATATATTTTTTTCCATAATCGTGTTGTAAAATTCTGCTTCAGGATGCCCATAAAAGAAAAGTCACCAAATGCCAGCTGCTGGTAGGTTGATTTAACCTGCATAAATACAGTTAGGGTAGATATGAAATTCAGGGATTTCTCAGAGACACTAGATCCCCCCCTTCCCCAATTGTAATAATTACATTCTCTTTTCCTAAATAAATTCGTCAATTTTAATTAATATTTGATAAATTTTTGCAAATATAATGCGTGTTCATGAAAAGCGTAAGTTAGGAGAGAAAACACATACGGAACAACATGTAACTGCTCAGCTGCTGCTGCTGGCGCTGCTGGCGCTGCTGGTGGTGGTGGCAGCGAAGATGCAAATGCTTTCTTTGCTGCCCGTACAGCTGGATTTGGTGGTAGTGATTTTCCTTTTCTTTACAAATAACATAATTGCTAACATTTTCATCAGTACAAAATTAAAAACTCAAGCACATTACGTATTTAGGCACACATAGCTATGTATACACACCAACAACAAAATCAACAAAAAGAAACATAAAGGACCACAAAAAAAATGAGAAAGTACAAAATCATCAAAAAAAGCAGCAGCCTAACAGCAGCTATACCTCAACTCTCAATTCAGCCGTAACAATATTTTAAATTGAGCTTTTATTCTTAAAGAGACCTGATAAAAAGACAAAAAAAACAAAAACAAAATTGAAAATCAGCAACCACAACAGAAGTTACAAGTTATCTCCGATGTCTGCTCTGGGACGTCATTTTTAATGACAATGAATCTCAAGAGCAATCATAAGTAGTGCTTTAATCCTTCTCTTTTCTGTTATAATGCATACTTCGAAAAAAAAGTGACATAGCTGAATTTGTAATAGACAACGATAAACACTTGGTAAAATTACATCTTGCGCCCTATTAGGAGATTTACGTTCTGTGATTTTTTTATACCTTTTTCCTCCCTTTTTGACACAAAGTGGACGGGTAATTCGAGTTTTTCAAGTTATTTTGTTTCCACCTGACTTTCAGACATCCACACACGCAAAGAGAAAATTGATAAATATGCTGGAGGGTGCAAAACATGTTGAAGGGTGTAAAACATGTTGGAGGGTGTTTCTTTCTTTCTTTTGACATGTGTGTGAATTTTCAATTTAAAGCCATATTTCTTCTACCTGGTTTTCGTTCTTCTGTTTCTTTTTTTTTTTAAATTTCAGGTGGTAGAACAGCAGAAAATCCATAATTTAAAAGTTAAATTGATTTGCTGTCAGTAAATTGCTACGGTGTCTTGTAAAGTGTGGTCCAATTGTGCGTTCAACGTGTGTGGTTCAATTGTACATTAACGGTTTTATTATGAAGTTATTATCAGTGCCGTTCTCAGTTCATGGCTGCTATTTTTTTAACTAGCTTTAAAGGTGAGAAAGATTTTTATATACATTTTATATCTATTTTATGCAAACATTCATCATTGTAAACCTATCTGATGTAGCAGAAAGTCTCTATACCATACCTTTCGTTCTATTCAAAATGGTCGCGCACAGCTTAATTCCGAACGCCATGCATGGTAATGTATTGGCCGACGGGCGGCTTTGTAAAAGATCATTTTCTATGTCCTCATGGCAAATTCGTTTTTTGCTGAAGTTTTTGATGACAAACATTGGACTATTTTTCTTTCAAAGGATATTATAACGTGTATTTTTTTAGACAAATAATAAATGGCTCACTAATGGACATCACAATTCATTCATGATAGTCATATGAAGGTTCCTTGAGTGATGGTAAAACATATCTAAGAAAACGTAAGAGAAAATGTTAATTGCTCTTAATTGACTTTTATGGGACAGCCTTGATGTTGGGTCAGCTGAAATCAATCAACTATTTTTGTATCAATGTCTACAGTCAAAAAAGCAGTCGTTGTGTTTTCAGATGACATTGTTCCTTATTTACTGAATTTGAACAAGTTTTCTTACTTTGTGGAAAGATAGAAAATCAAGATATTTTCAGTTTGTATTGAGATGAAATTTTCATTATACATTCAACATGGACAGGTTTTACTGAAATTTCACTCTGCAGAAATAAGCTTTCATCAGCTAAGGAGCTGAATATTCTAATTGTTTTTTTTATTTAAAGTCGTGGTTTCTTAATTTTTATTATCATTTTTTTTGGTTTAAACAAACAGCGTCCGTGAACTGAGAGGTATATTGTAACACCTCGTAGATTTCTAAAGAGTAGACACCGCTTTTACAAAACAGCGTGCTGCTTAGATTACGTTTTACAACCGTAACGCCGTGAGCGCGTGTTCTTATATAGTTTGATCGTTCACCAACATATGAATATTTTAATTTTTATGCTCCTTTAGTCAAACTGATTTTTCGGATCTTTTGTCATTCTCTAATAATTACTGAAAATGCCCGTTAGAAAAGGCTGTTCAATTTTATCAGCGTTTTATTGCCAGTCTAAAAAAATGCGTTTGGTTCGTTTTTTGACAAATTGAATTTAGCAAATAGAAAAAGCGAGAAATACCCACACATGCTTATTGGATTTTTTTAACTTAAAAAAGTATAATCAGACAAAATGAAAAATGAACTGATGCTGTACTTAGCCTTAATTACGAAAGAATAATGGAGTGAGCTTTTGAACTTATTTGAGTCGATAAGATATTTATTGCTTTGCTCATTGCGCAATTTGAAAGAAGATGGATAAAGACGTATAATTCTTTTAAGCTTTAGTTTAGAACACTAATTTCAGTTGTGTATTTTTTAGTCAACTGTATTACACAAATTCGTGCTTCTTGGTTTTACTCACATTAAAAGATGGTATTTTGACTAAATTTTGTATATAATTACGGAATCCGCCCCCCCCCCCCCCCTCAATAACTTTTCATAGGGTTGTTCAAATTGAATCAAACTTGGCACACTTATAGTACGTCACAAAAGGAACAAAATGGTAGCAATAAATATTTGCTTGCGTCAGCACATTTTCTGTGACGTCATCAGAAGCATGAAATTTGTTAAAAATGACACTAAAAAACTGACGCTTAAAATTTAATTACTTTTGTTCCAGATCGAATTTTTGCATTTTGTTTGAAGTTTCTGAAAGCTAAAAAAAAGTTATGTAACATATTTTCCGGTTTTTACGTGGATCGCATAAAAAATTGCCAAAAATTGCGGATATCATAGTTCCTGAGTTCCTGTTTTAACCATTTTCAGGGACACCGGTACACGATTTTTGACAGTTATATCAGTTTTGCCTAAATAAAAATTTATGCCATGTTTAATTGGTGCAACATAAAAGTTTGTGCCATGTTTGATTGGTGCAATCCAGTTTCATATTTGTTAATTTTTGGAAGGCAATATATTTTTTTCCATAATCGTGTTGTAAAATTCTGCTTCAGGATGCCCATAAAAGAAAAGTCACCAAATGCCAGCTGCTGGTAGGTTGATTTAACCTGCATAAATACAGTTAGGGTAGATATGAAATTCAGGGATTTCTCAGAGACACTAGATCCCCCCCTTCCCCAATTGTAATAATTACATTCTCTTTTCCTAAATAAATTCGTCAATTTTAATTAATATTTGATAAATTTTTGCAAATATAATGCGTGTTCATGAAAAGCGTAAGTTAGGAGAGAAAACACATACGGAACAACATGTAACTGCTCAGCTGCTGCTGCTGGCGCTGCTGGTTGTGGTAGTGGTGGTGGCAGCGAAGATGCAAATGCTTTCTTTGCTGCCCGTACAGCTGGATTTGGTGGTAGTGATTTTCCTTTTCTTTACAAATAACATAATTGCTAACATTTTCATCAGTACAAAATTAAAAACTCAAGCACATTACGTATTTAGGCACACATATTTTGATACACATAGCTATGTATACACACCAACAACAAAATCAACAAAAAGAAACATAAAGGACCACAAAAAAAATGAGAAAGTACAAAATCATCAAAAAAAGCAGCAGCCTAACAGCAGCTATACCTCAACTCTCAATTCAGCCGTAACAATATTTTAAATTGAGCTTTTATTCTTAAAGAGACCTGATAAAAAGACAAAAAAAACAAAAACAAAATTGAAAATCAGCAACCACAACAGAAGTTACAAGTTATCTCCGATGTCTGCTCTGGGACGTCATTTTTAATGACAATGAATCTCAAGAGCAATCATAAGTAGTGCTTTAATCCTTCTCTTTTCTGTTATAATGCATACTTCGAAAAAAAAGTGACATAGCTGAATTTGTAATAAACAACGATAAACACTTGGTAAAATTACATCTTGCGCCCTATTAGGAGATTTACGTTCTGTGATTTTTTTATACCTTTTTCCTCCCTTTTTGACACAAAGTGGACGGGTAATTCGAGTTTTTCAAGTTATTTTGTTTCCACCTGACTTTCAGACATCCACACACGCAAAGAGAAAATTGATAAATATGCTGGAGGGTGCAAAACATGTTGGAGGGTGTAAAACATGTTGGAGGGTGTTTCTTTCTTTCTTTTGACATGTGTGTGAATTTTCAATTTAAAGCCACATTTCTTCTACCTGGTTTTCGTTCTTCTGTTTCTTTTTTTTTTTAAATTTCAGGTGGTAGAACAGCAGAAAATCCATAATTTAAAAGTTAAATTGATTTGCTGTCAGTAAATTGCTACGGTGTCTTGTAAAGTGTGGTCCAATTGTGCGTTCAACGTGTGTGGTTCAATTGTACTTTTGTGGAAAGAAAGTATGCAATATCATCAGAATAACTGATTTTGTTGCAAACTGTTTTTCTTTTTCACATTTTGGATTGAAATATTGTTTTAGAGGGCATATATTAATAGACATATATACCAAAATAATTAAATTCTGCAAACTTTGATTTTGTCGTTCACCTCTCATCTTTTATATTTTGATTAAACTTAAAGGAATTATTTAGAATTTGTATTTTGTGTTGCAAATTTAATGCAAAAATTGACATAAAATGAACTGTTAAATTGATTGTTGTTGTTTTTTAACATGAATTATGACTCAAACTTTGTTTTTGCATTTCTAATTTGACTAATTAGCCTAAAAAAATTGCCAATTTGTTTTACACACTGTTATTTTTTATATATATTTTATGTGAACATTTGTGACAGAATACTATGTGAGATTTGAAATTTTGTGTAAGGCTTATTGATGGTAAAACAGCATGAAAGTTGCTAAAAGGACTGATTTTTATTAACTTTGGGTTTAAACACTGTTCTTTTTTTAATTTTTTTTTAACAGTTTGTCTATTGTTTATTTTCACATTTTGTGTCAACCTTTGGCAGGGTTTGTAATAACTTAACTGATCTTAAAATATACATTGACAAAGATTTTTTTTTTACATTGATCAGCTTTTTTTTGTATGTGACATTTTGAGTGATTTAGATTTTATGAATGAAATGTTCTTTAAAATGCTTTGGTAAACTTCTTTCCAGATAATTTTTGCATTGTCAGAGGGTCGGTACAAGTAATTTTAGTAGATTTACTTTTTAAATGTCGCATTATACTGCAGTTGTTGGATACCTTCAATTTTTGGTCATTTATATAATAAGGCAAATTGTAAGCTTTGCACCTGCTGTATTGTTTTTTATGGACGTTATATCTGTTACATGAATCACTTATAAGATTCTTTTTTATTTTGTGTAAGATTTGTGTGGAGGATTTAATGCGATTTGACATTTGACATTTTGTGTAAGATTTTAAGAACATTTTTTTTTATATGCACTGCTGATGTCAGAAAAACATCTGAAGCAACCTATTTTTTCATTGGCCTTTTGCCTAAGTGGATTTTTCCACGGGCCTTATCGACTAGTAAATTAAAATAAAGTCATAAACCCACGTAAATTGCCAATCAAATGTCTACTGTAAAAATAACCTGGCATTTTACATGTAGGCTGGATGTCAGAAACAAAACAATAAAAAAATACTTAACACGCACGCTTTAAATTCTGAAAAAATTTATTCCACTTGTCATATTGCACGTGGTCCCCTTGCAATGTAAAAATACATCCTACTAAAAGAAGAGAAGTTTGGAAACTAAGGTATCTAGCTATAGATAATTAAAAAAGAGGAATAACAACATAAGTCATAGGTTAGAGCTAGCCATTAATTATGCAACAAAATGTATACAAATATGGTGGCTAGGTTTTTTTAAAAAAAAGCGTTAAAATATAAAAACTTTAAGAATTTGAGGCTTTTAAGTGGCTTTTCCTGGAAAATGCGAGTCTGCTTGCTCCAGCGACGCAAAAACTAAACGTCTGAAAACATCAAAGTTCTTACTATTTGTGATTTCAAATCCACTTCAAACTCTAGCCTTCATTTTCTACTTCTAACTTTACTACTTTACTTCTAGCTCTAGCTACCGCTTCTTACTTCCCTTCTTGGACTTTTCTTTCTCTGAATTACTTTTTGCACTTTTTTCATTGTTGTTTTTGTGTCGAGGGTAACCATTTTTCGGGAGTTAGCCGTTAAAATTATTTCAGCAAATCAAGTTGCTTCATTTAGATCACGTGATGTAACCAAAGTAAACCCGCTGGCAAAATGGATATAACTTTTTCGGAGATTTCAAAGGAAATTTCGGCTACATCAAAAGAAAATGAACACATCCACTTTGCCTGTCACAGACAGACGGACACACTCACCGTATTATTATAAAAGACTAGTCGATAAAACCCGTGGAGAAATCCACTTAGGCAAAAGGTCAATAAAAGAAAGTTGTTTTATTTGATTTGCTGACGTCAGCAGTGCAGTGCAGATAAAAAAATTCGCGAAATTTGTTTATTCTTTGTCTGTAATGTGTAGAGGTTGAAACGCTGGTCAAAATAATGTACAGGATCATATGTTCTCGACGAACGCCTAAGGAGATGTCCTGGATTAAAAATTTTGCTGACAACCGTCAAAACCTTAAAATTTTTTTTAGAAATTTGTATACCTGTTGCCTTCATCGTATAGATCTTGAAACGCTGATCAAGAAAATGTATAGGATCATGTACTTTTGATAAACGGTTGCAGAGATACTAGGGTTTGAAGGTTTTTTGATGACGTCATCAACCCGTTTATTCCGAAACGGATTTGGGGACCCAGGTTTGGGAAACTTACCCAAATTGGTCCCAGGTGGTCCCTAGTTACCCACGCGGTGAAAAATCATTGACGTCACAACCTCATTTCCAAGTTATTTGGCCTCAAAGTTTTAGGTGCATTGCAATGGCTTCATTAATTTAATATAAGATACTAGTCGATAAGGCCCGTGGAAAAATCCACTTGGGCAGGATAACAGAGAAAAACAACCGTCATTTAAATTTTGCTGACGTCAGCAGAGACCTGTCAGAACACAAAAATTTTTTTCAGAAATATGTATACCTGTTGCCTTCATCGTATAGATCTTGAAACGCTGATCAAGAAAATGTATAGGATCATGTGTCTTTGACACACGGTTGCCAAGATATTGAGGTTTGAATGATTTTTGATGAAGTCATCAACCCGTTCATTCCGAAACGGATTAGGGGACCCAGGTTTGGGAAACTTACCCAAATTGGTCCCAGGTGGTCCCTAGTTATCCACGCGGTGAAAAATCATTGACGTCACCACCTCGTTTTCAAGTTATTTGGCCTCAAAGTTTTAAGTGCACTATAATAGCTTAATTAACATAATATAAGATGTTGACTTTAAGGTAGTGTTATTGACGTCGTGCCGTAACGTCAGAAATTTTAACATTTAAGACACAACTTTTTCGGCTACATCAAGGGAAATGGAACACATCCACTTTGCCTGTTACAGAGACACTGGCGTATTATTATATAGATAGATTAGGCCCGTGGAAAAATCCACTTAGGCAGAAAAACAATTGAAAAGTTCTGTCATTTGAATTTCTGTCAAATGTTTCAGTATATTGAATACTGCCTTTTACCAAAAAAAATAATCTGAAAATGCATAAAAAGAAAGTAAGTCATAATTTAACAAAAACGTTCTTAAAATCTAACACAAAATATCAAATGTCAAATCGCATGAAATCCTCCCAACAAAACTTCAGACAAAATATAAAAAAAAAACACATCGTGCAAGGTGTAAAATCTAGTTGGTAGAAAGTGACAACATTGACAGTCACAACCCAGACAGTTACGACAACAATAATAATAATGTCAGAAATAACACATCTCAAATATGTATACATCTTATTATGTGATTATGTTGAAAACTTTCAATATTTTAATCGGAAGTGTCGAAAAGAAAGGCTTGCAACAGTAAGCACAGATCTATGAAAATAAGTTGTTTACGCATTTTAAACATTGTCTTTTCCCTAAATGCTTATACAACAATACAACCTGAACAATATCAAAAAGTCAAACTTAAACAAACACAAAACACTAAAAAACAAAATGTTAAACTTTGAAAAATCATTTATTCGGTTGCATACCATCCTGTCCCGCAAAAATATGCACAAAATGTAAAAATTAATTGGTTAACAATGTCTAATGATCCATACTGACTTTACCAAACATTTTAAACTGAAATGTCGAAAAAGCAATGAGCAAGGAGTAAATTTCAAATCAACAAAAATCATTATTTTGAAAACATTGTATATATATATGGTCCTTCCTCACAAAAGTTTACAATAAATGTAGAACACAAAGGTTTCTGAGGAGCAAATCAAAATATGAACAAAAATCAGTTCAATTGGCATGTTCTGTATTGTCTTCACCCATAAAATCTTCCACAAAATTGATATGAAACCCATCAAATTCAACTCAGAAAAAGCAGTCATTTAAGTGCATACAAAAATACAACTTGGAAAGTGTAGAATATAAAATTATTATTTTTAGTATATATACTTGCATATGGTCCTCCCTCACAACAGTTAAACAGTTTCAGTCTGAACATTCAGTAATTTTTTATCATCACCAAATATTTATTCCCGTAATTACATTACTTACAGTTAGTTTAAAGTTTAAAAAAAGTTTATAAAACAAAATATAAAAAAAATCAACTTACACAACAGCTCACAGTCTAATTGTACAAAAATTTGTTCTTTCAGTATTTTGCATGTGGTCTTTTTCCACAAAAGTTTACACAGCATTTAAAAAACAGCAGTTTGCAACACAAACAATATAAACGGCAACCATACTATTCTCTGCTGAGAAATTTTAACCACAAATGTAAAAAAAACAGGTAAATTTCCCCCCAAATGTCAACAACCTTTGTAAAAATATCAACCACCACCCTTGTAACAGGATGTCAACAACAAAACAATAAAACTTACTCCAATTAACGCACACACTTTAGTTTTACAAAATCATTCCTCTTAAAGTAAAATTTGCAGAAAACTTGAGAAAAATTATTCCTCACACTACCCTAAAAGTTCAATAAGTCTTTGAAAGATTTTGTGGCTTGTTATACATCATAATTCGTGCTCAAATAAGATCCCTAAGTTTGACTACTAAGGTGGATATAAATAGCTAAAAGAGGAATAACAACATTAATCATCAGTTAGCTAGCTAGGTTTAGATATGGAGCTTGAAGGTAAGATAGATAGATAGATACCCAGTTAAATATAGTTAAACTGGGAAGACGCATATAGCCAGCTAGCTATTTATGCTTAGTAAAACACATATAAAGAGAAACAATAGCAATATAAAAATTATGACATTTGCAGTAAGTTCAACAAACCAAAAGTTTCGCTAGCACATTTGTTTGATAGCCAGTTAACAGCTTTATGTAGCATTTTGAATTTTAGGACAAATACATTAGTTACACACCAGGGGAAACATTAATTATGCAAAAAAGTGTAAAAAAATATGATAAGTGATTTTTTACTGGCAAATGCGAGTCTGCCTGACACGTAACTCTAGCGACATAAAAACATAACGTCTAAAAATATCTAAAAAGTTCTTACTATTTGTGAATCCAAATCTACTTTAAACCCAAGCTTTCATTCTACTTCTAACTTTTCTTTACTACTTCTAGCTCCACTCTTCACTTTCGAAGTAACTTCTTGTGGCTTCTAACTTTACTTTTCTACTTCTATGTTCACATAAATATATATAAAAAAGAACAGAGTGTAAAACCAATTGGCAATTTTTTTAGGCTAATTAGTCAAATAAAAAATGCAAAAACAAAGTTTGAGTCATAATTCATGTTAAAACAAGAACAATCAATTTAACAGTTCATTTTATGTCAATTTTTGCACTTTTTGTACAGAGTCCTGCCCGGTAAGAATTTATACAAAATATAAAAAAACAAAACAAGTTTTTTCGGTGTTGTACTCCCTCAAAAAAGTAGAAACTTTTCTTAATTAAGACAAAATGTCATAAACAAAAACATTTTAGTCAGAACATCTAGAACAACAAAAATCACTACACTTAAGGTACCAGAATTACTACATGTTAAATAAAAATCGTTTCGTCATATTGCATGTAACCTAAAGAACATGGCTACATATTTATAAAGTCCGAGCTAGCTAGCTATTAGGTTGTTGTTGGTGTGGTTGGTTTTATGATGCTAGCTAACAAACATGTCTCGCATCAATAATATCATCAAAACTGAAAAAAACATAAACAAACCTTACAGAAACCTTTCTATACTTAATTTATACACCATGCCCCTTTTTAAATGCTTTTGTAAAGATTTATTTTGAAGGAAAGAGTAGAAAATGCTTAAAAAGAACAGCCATCTTTTTTGCAAACACAATTTCCGTTACTTTGTGCTAGAACTTCATTTAACAAACCACACAAAACTCGCAGCTTTTCACGACAAAGAAGACATATATTTTACGGCAACATCAAAGATTTTTTCGGCAACATCAAAGGAAAATGAAGAGATCCACTTTGCCTGTCACAGACAGACAGACGGAACTGGCTTATTATTATAGAGATTAACAAAGTAGTATTATTGACGTCGCGCCGTAACGTCAGAAAATTTAACATATTAGACATGCATTTTTCGGCAACATCAAAGGAAAATGAAGACATCCACTTTGCCTGTTACAGAGACACAGAACTGGCGTATTATTATATAGACTAGTCGATAAGGCCCGTGGAGAAATCCACTTAGTCAGAAGGACAATGGAAAATAGGTTGTTTTAGATGTTTTGATGACGTCAGCAACCCATCCACAAAAAATAAATAAATTAGAACCTTGTTTTCACGTTGCCTCTATTGTGTAGAGGTTAAAACGCTGATCAAGAAAATGTACATGATCATGTGCTCTTGATGAACGGTTAATGAGATATAAGGCTTGGAAAATTGTGCTGACGTCAGCAAAGTCCCCTGAAAGTACCAAAAAATTTTTTTAGAAAATTTGTATACAGCTTGAAAGCTTATACATTTGTATATAGCTTGAAACGCTGATCAAGAAAATGTATTGGATCATGTACTTTTGACAAACGGTTGCAGAGATATTAGGATTTGAAGGTTTTTTGATGACGTCATCAAACCGTCCATTCCGAAACGGATTTGGGGACCCAGGTTTGGGAAATTTACCCAAATTGGTCCTAGATGGTCCCTAGTTACCCGTGCGGTGAAAAATCATTGACGTCACCACCTCGTTTCATGTTATTTGGCCTCAAAGTTTTGGTGCACTGTAATAGCTTCATTGATTTAATATAGGACATTGACGTTAAAGTAGTGTTATTGACGTCGCGCCGTAACGTCAGAAAATTTAACATATAAGACATGCATTTTTCGGCAACATCAAAGGAAAATGCAGACATCCACTTTGCCTGTCATAGAGACACGGAACTGGCGTATTATTATAAAGACTAGTCGATAAAGCCCGTGGAAAAGGCCAATGAAAAAATAGGTTGCTTTAGATGTTTTGCTGACGTCAGCAGTGCATATACAAAAAAAAATGTTCTTAAAATCTTACAGCAAATGTCAAATGTCAAATCGCATTAAATCTTCCACACAAATCTTACACAAAATAAAAAAGAACAGCTTGCAATGTGCAAAATCTAGTTGATAAAAAGTTACAACAACGACACTCACAACATCAACGCTCACAACACCCACAAAGCCGACAGTAAGAACACCGACAGTTACAACACCGACAGTCACAACACGGATAATAACAATGTTAGAAATAACGCATCTCAAATATGTACATCTTATAAGTGATTATGTTGAAAACCCTCAGTATTTTATTCTGAAATGTCAAAAAGGAGGCCTGCAAGAGTTAGCACAAATCAACAAAAATAAGTTCTTTACACATTTTAAATATTGTCTTTCCCTTAAAATCTTATACAAAAATATGAAAAAGTCATAGTTTGGAAAACATCAAATTTAAATCTAGAAAAATCAATCACTTCGGTTGCATACCATCCTCTCCCGCAAAAATTTACACAAAATGTAAAAATCAACCAGTTAAGAACACAAAAATTTTATTTTTTAGTATGATGATCCATACTTCCCTTTACCAACAATTTTAAACCTAAATGTCAAAAAATCAATAAGCAAAGAATAAACTTGAATCAAACATTGTATACGGTTCATAAACAAAAGTTTACACAAAATGTAAAACAGATGGGTTTTTAGAAACACATCTAAATCAACAAAAATAATTTCATTCAGCATGTCGTATATTGCCATTACCCATTAATCTTCCACAAAAAGGTTATGTCACACATCAAAATTCCAACACCAAATGGTACTCGGCCGCATATCAAAAGGTCTTTTAACGGCATTCGACCTAAAGATTCGTATGTGGGTCAAAGATCTCTTAGACCTATCGATGGACACACCAACAACCTTCTTTTATTTGCACTGAACATACCAGCGATGCTGCTGAAACGTATGGCAAAGATGGCCAATTCTTCAGAGAGCGACGCGATAAGGTATAATTTACGGAAGACGCCTAGTGGGTCACCAATGGTCTAGAATGGCCATTTGCCCTGGAAACAATGCGAAGAAACGCACGTTGTAATATACGTCTATGCACTAGGAATGCAAGGTGAGGTAATTAATATTTTACCTTCAACGTCGATAATATCTAAACTTGGAGAAGATTCGCAATATAAAAACTGTGTACGTAATTCAAGGTTAGAACTGGTACGGACAAGGGGAATCCGACTGTTTAATTAAAACAACGCATTGTGATGGCCGGAAACGGTGTTGACGCAATGTGATTTCTGCCCAGTGCTCTGAATGTCAAAGTGAAGAAATTCAACCAAGCGTGGGTAAATGGCGGGAGTAACTATGACTCTCTTAATCTAATCTTCAGCGACTCCGTAGATGCAACTGTATTTCCATCGGAAGAATCGATTCGTTCCACTTACGGCAATCTGTACTCTTCTGCGAGCCCAGACAATGAGCATCCGTACGTCACTTCTAAGAAAAGCAGCGACACCTACTACCCAATTTCTGGAGAAGAACTAAGGTCCTGTTTGAAAACAATGAAGAACAAGTCTCTATCGAAAAGCATCAATCTCAACCTTCGTCAGAAGTCATTTATTCCGGTAGATGGTTGCGCCGAAAACATCCTCCTGTTGGACACTATGATCCAGAGAGCTCGCAAGCAACACAACAACCTTAACATTTTTGAATCGATCTTTCCAAAGCATTTGATACGGTGCCGGTCCACTCGATTCGACGAGCTTTGCTACGACATAACGTTGATCAGAAAGTCATCGACTACATCATTGACACTTATTCTGATGCTACAACCAACGTATCTTGCGGGCCGAACGTCGTCAAAAATGTTAAGATTTCTCGTGGTGTAAAGCAAGGCGATCCTTTGTCACCGATTCTGTTCAACCTAGTCCTAGATGAGCTGCTTGACTCGCTACCAGACTTCGTTGGCGCGTTACTGGAGAACACCAGAGTCAATAGTCTTGCCTCTAACCTTCTTTGAACATCGTGGCATGACTATTAACACCATGAAATGCTTCCCCATGCGCCTTACTACATCTAAAAAGGACAGAGTTCTAATAGTCATCAGAGAACCATCCTTCAAGATCTACGAATCTTTTATCATCGCGACCGACTATGATATCTCCTTCCGCTAACTTGGCGTTGACTTCAGTCCACATGGTAAAATGAAACCTAACATCAATAATCTGAAAGACCTATTGGCACGGCTGCGACGAGAGCCACTCAAGCCATATCAAAAGTTGGAGCTTTTACGAACAAATTTTATTCCGCGATTCTATCACCAGATGGTCTTCGGCAGACTTACTAAAGGTCTCCGGTTTCTTTCGATAGCACCATCAGAATGTGGATGAGGTCCACCAAACGCATGTTTTTATGCAAAGGTTAAGAAAGGTGGTCTGGGATTTACAACCTGCGAGAAAGCAATACCACGCATCATTCTGGGACGGCTCCACTCCTCGGAATCTTCAAAAGACCCAGCAATTGTCGATCTTCTGGCCAACGTAGATATTCGTAAACTGCAGACTAAATGCATGACCATGCTCGGCGAAACATCACTGCACGATGCCAGGGTAAAGAAAGCGGACGTCAGCGCAAAGTTATACAAACCGGTAGATGGTCATCAACTGAGCGAATTCAAAAGCAATGCCGACGGTCAAATGTGGATGAACGGCCGAACCTCAATCATCAGAGGCAAGACATTTCGGGAGTTCCTGAAGTTACGTATTGGACGACTTCCAACGTTGGAAAATTGCAATCGTGGCCAAGACGTAAACAAGAAGTGTCGGCATTGTAACAGAGTAAGCGAAACGCTGATGCATGTTATTCAACATTGTGGTTATACGCATTTTCCGCGGATCAAGAGGAACAGAAATTATATCCGATTGTTGGAAACCTTATGACATTCTTGGAGAGTTGGATTATACACATTTTAAAGTAAAGCATTCGATAGAATTTGTCAATGAAAATGGTTTTCACACAAACAAGATTGAAGGTCATTGAAGAGAGGCAAAGAAGATGCTTCCTGCTTTTGGTGTACGGAAGACCATGTTCAGCTCCTACCAGTTGCCACTAGATATAAAGAAACTCCATGCTATACTTTAAACCACATTAAACATTTAACAAGTTAGTACACTCTGATGACACCATAGGCTACAAACATTAACTATATCAGACCAACTGCTTGTCAAATCATTAAAGATTGCCTATATGGCTTGAAAAGGTAATAAACACATTGTATCAATCATAGCCCGTACTGCTGCAAGCCAAAATCAAGAAAATGGACTGTTGTTGCGTTACCCCAGAAATTCGACTATTTAATTTTTGAATTTGCCTACGCGTTGGTAAAAAGCCTTGTTGTGCCATTCATCAACTCTCGTTCCTTGAATGGACTTCGAAAGGAAACTATGTTGAAGATAGAACTTGTGACTGGAAGAAAAGTTTCAACAAAGAGAACTTTACCGCACGAAGATGAGACACGTCCGCCAAAACTACAAAGATGTATGGAATGTCTGAGCAATATTACAGGACAGGGACATAAAACAAAGAAAGACAACTTACCCAAGATGACAACTGTTTGTTCTCTTTGTAAAAACACATTTTGTAAAGCACATAGCGTTGTTTTTATCAGGAGAAAGAAATTTTACCTCAATTCAATACGTTAGTCACTAATCGGATCAAAGCTAAATTCTCCCTACATATGCTATACTCGACTATCTTGTGTTTATATTGTAGTTTATTACTCAAAATAACGTTTGTAAATATTATTTTTGTACATATTTTGTTGGTCAGAAATTATTTTTAGATTATCATGAGATATAGATTTAGGCGGCTTCATTTATCTGTGACGTCATACAAAGGTGATGATGTCATAATAAAGTTTAATCATGTAAGAAAATTTATAATCCCAGTATTTCATTTAATAATAGTCTTCTGATGGTAAACAATTCTCCAAACACGGGCTAATATTTAACATTTTGATTATATTTTTTATTTTATTTAGTCATACTCAATTTTTTGTCAGACTTGCAAGCATTGGGTACATAAGAAGTGCAGTAGTATTAGTGGAAGGTTAAGAGCTGACATTCAGTTTGTATGCAAGCGTTGAAAAGGTGAGATTATAGAGAATGAAGTATTTCCAGCTTTAATGATGTACAACAGTGGCTCGTTAGAGATAGTTGAGAACTTCTGTTACTCAGAGTCCTGTCAATTGAGGTAAAAGGTAGGTTGTATGAGGCCTGTGTAAGAAGTGTTATGTTGTACGGTAGTGAGACATGGGCAGTGAAGCAGGAAGATCTTGACCGTTTAGAAAGGAATGATATGAGAATGGTTAGGTGGATGTGTAACGCCAGTCTGAGAGACAGAAAGAGTTCAGATGAGCTAAGAAGCAGGCTAAGTCTCCGTAGAATTAAAGATGTTATCCAGATAAGAAGATTGAATTGGCTGGGGCACTTGGAAAGAATGGAGGAGGATAATTGGGTAAGAAAGTGTAGAGACTTGATAGTACCTGGGGCAAAGCCCAGAGGCAGACCGAGAAAGACTTGGCAGGAGGTTATAAGGACAGACTTGATACGGAGGAAGTTGAGTTTAGATCTAACACATTCTAGATCAGATTGGAAGAGGGTCATTAATATACCCCGTCCAACCCATGCTAGCATGGAAAACGGACGTTAAGCCGAGAATGATGATGATGATGATGATACTAATATTATTAAATATAATTTTGAACAAATTTTGGTAAAATATACTAATTTTAAAGATATCTATTCAAAACTTGTAGTTTTCAAGTACCACCTTTCATCTATGATGTCATACTCAATTTTTGCAATTTTTATTGCAATAAAATGAAACAACCTACTGGCCAAGTTTTACGTTCTAACTTTCAGCCGTTCTCTGAAAATCAGGTGGGGGCCATAATAAATACTTTCAAGATCAACAAGATCAACATCATCAACAACATCAACAACAACAAGAAATGCAAGAACGAGAAATGCAAGTGCAACGACAACAATAACAACAACAACAACAACCCTAGCAGCGAGAAGAAGTGTTGAGGAAGGGGCAAAGATGCCTTGTGCGACATTTTTATCAATTTAGAATCCGAAAAGAGTGGCGTAAGTATTTTTTCTTGTTATATTTTTTTATTATATGTCAGCCACTTATCCACCAACTGCATGCTTTATTTAAAATGTGCAACATTCAAACCACAGAAATAGTTGCGTGCTAGTATTTGAAAGAACTAGCCACATTAAATAAAGATTGTACTTGAGAAAACGCTTATTTAAAATTAAAAAGCAGTAAAATAGGATAGTACAAACCTTTTCAGGAACAACTTTCCCGGAAACAATGGTACAAAATTAAGCTGTTCCAAAGTTTGTATTGATTTTTTGCAATCGTTTGTTGAATAAAGCTATATGTTGACTTTCGCATGAAAAAGGGCTATCGTAGAATTTAGCATGAAAATAACTATCCAGTTTGTTAGGCAGCTAGGTTTCTTATTCACTTTGGTAGGCAGCTTCGTAATAAAGCGTTGGATATATATTGCAACAAATAAATTTCTTGTGTTTGATTCTCAGTGATACACATAATATACATAATTTTCAAAGTTGTTTCGTTTAATTCATCCCCCCCAAAAAAAAAAATTGTGGTTTTTACTTTGTATTTTGTTAAAAAATCGAAGACAATTGGAGGTTGGTTTGGTCTAAGATTTCTTGGCAGGTTCGTTATGTCCCACAACTCATTTCGTAACCAACCAATGCGATATTAACTTTCGTTCAAAGATACTGATTCTCAAAAGTTTAGGAGAGCTTTTCACACAAGTTACATGGTTATGTATCACAGGGCTTCTGAACAGCTTCACACAAAATTTCTTAAAAGTATAAAAATAAGTAACATTTCGTAAAAACATCTTGATGCACTCAATAATGAAAAAAGGATATTATATGTTATATATTATATACATTATTTCTTCTTTGTAGACCAAATGATGGCCATCCAGCAGCACCACCTCCACCGTCAACTGCACCGGAACCAGCTGCACCGGAGCGAGCAGCACCATCAGCACCAGCACCACCATCACCAGCTGCACTGGAGCCAGAGCATTAGCAGCAGCAGCACTACCACCCCCACCACCAGCACCACCACCTCTAGCTGCACCGGCAGCAGCACCGACTGCACTAGCTGCACCAACGCCACCGCCACCACCAGCAGCTCCCAATGCGCCCGCAGCAGCTGAGCAGTTCCGTGTTTTTCCGTATGTATAGTGTTTTTTCTGCGAATTTACTTAAATTCTTAATAATTTTTCGCGAGTATATGTGATGCAACCGGTCTCGCTAATTGGAATGATTGACAATTTTCTTCTCTTTAACTAGGCTGGATCCACCGGAAGACTTTTAGGCTTGGCTTGAAGTAATTTTAATTCATATATTTTGTCAATGCTTCAGACATCCACCTTAGGTCTAAACGTTTATAAATAAAATCTATAAAGTATTTATTAGTACCTTTATTATTTAGCGCACACCGTTATGGTTCAGGAGGTACCTGGATGCACGGGAGGATCGGATTCATACATTGGAGACTCGTGTTGAGGTATATTTAATTTTAACAACTAGTGCAGAAAAAAAGGGATCTTTGACTCAGACTTTTATTAACATAGACATTAGCAACAAAGTACGAAACTACTCAATTTACGCAGACTAAGAATGTTTTGTTACTTTATGTGAGGATTAGTACAAAGTAGAAAAATCGCTTTCTTTGTTTATTTATCAACTTCAGATATAACCTTTATCCTAATTTAAGCTGCATTAAACAGGCTGTGCGAGAAAGAAACTCGATTAATAGTTTATATTTTTTAACGGCGTTACGGACGACAGTCAATTTCAATCTCTTAACACGTCGGCTCAAAGGAAACGCGGTCCTTAATATTACACAATGTTTAAGATTCCTTTTTTCTTGCAACTTTGCCCACTACTTCGCATGACGTAATAAAATCCACTTAGGCGAGGGCTATTACTATGATTGAAAGCATATGATGACGTAATAGCTATAAATAACAGGCCCTAATCACGCAATTTAAAAGTTACCGGAAAAAGTATCCACAAAGGGTTATTAGAGACAAAGCAATTCTTTAAACATTTAAACATCTTGTATATTTAATGCAGGATATTTCTTTTGCCAAAGAAAAAATTGCTTAACTCATCCTCTACCTCCTATCCACTTCTTCATCCTTCCTGTCTTCCTCTTCCTCTTATTCATAATCTCTTGTTTTTGCAACTCATTGAGCTGTTTATTTGCCTCATTCCCCCTTACAACCACCCACAATTCCTCCACAACATTCCTCCACAACATTCCACTCCATCATTTCCTGAAGTTTATATTCGTCTATTTACATTATGAACCCTTCCATACTGTGGTGATGATTGAACAGCGGCATCGATATCGATTCCGCCACCGCCGCCACCGCCACCATCAATACAAAGGCCACCACCACAACCACTACAGACAACTTTTTAACACTTCCTTCACGTCCTGTATCATCTCTTGTTGTTCCTCGCCGTTCCATACGCACACACATTGTACCCCGTCCACCCCCATACCACCGTCCCATTATTCCTCCAAATCCATTGTATCCTCCACGTCGGGTTCCCCGTAATAATGCTTGGTCGGTTGGCCAAGCATTAAGGGACCTGCGTGAATGGGTCAGTGGATTTTGGAGGCGTTAATTTTATTTATAAAGTGGGATATTAAGAAATGGTGATTTATATTATTTTCTTGTTTTACCTTGAGTGCTGTTGGACGTTTTACTAATACGTTGCATTTTGTTTTTATGTTGGAGAAAGTACGCATCCTTACATAAAGTTTTGTATTGTAGTACAAATGCTTTGCTTTGTTCAAGAATTTGGAGTAAGAAATTGATGCACATCCGCTACGCAGGTTCATGCACGCATATCTCTAACTGAGATGCTTATATCACTTTAATTCTGCTGTCCTGTTCAAACCGACTGCTGCCATACCTAACTACGTCAGAGCTTTATGACATGACAAAGATCATTAATTGCATTTACAGTATATCTAATTCCCAATTATGACGAATAGTAACACACATACAGAGAGAAATGCTTTAACTATTTTTTCTGTTGTATTAACGTATTAAACATTTTTGTTAACTTCTGGAATACCAGCCAGAATCAGTTTTCTCTGTTAAAAACAATCTTTTCTAGCTCGTCGTGTTCAGTTTTTAATTGGCTAAGACATTCAGCATAGTGTAATTATATTCTATCAAAGTATTTACGCTATCGCATAGTTGAAAAGAGCTTTTTTGCCGACCGGTACAGACGATGTTTATAAATTTTCCAATAACACAACGCATCATTTGCTTGCTTCCTACAATTCCAGACAAAATGTTACAAAAGATCATTTTTTGGCTATTTCTCAAAATTGTTAAATGGTATTACTTGGGCAGCGGTGTAGATCAAGTAACCAACGTCAAAAATGTGCTGCACTTACCGCAAAAATATCTTAATTTTCAGGCGTGCTGACGTCTGCAAAAATTAGTACCCTTTCATGTTTTAGATCTAACCAAATAATCTGATTAAAACCAAATAAAATGACAAAAATGACAAGTGAAAAGTGACAAGTTCGGATGTTTCTTGTAATAATTTATGTCTGGGATTGCAGTTAACTAAATTATGTGGTGAACAACAACATTTTTTTCGTCCTTTTTCTTCAATTTTTCTAATTGTTTCAATTTCTTAGCTACCTGACTTTCTGAATTAGAACACTAACTCTCGCGGTTTTATTACTTGTTTCAACTTGATTTTTATTTTACAGTAATGTAAGCTTATTGAAAATTTGTACCTGTGAGTTGTTGCTAATTTTTTATATATGTAAGATTTATCGATGATCGAAAAACAAAGCTCGGCACAAGGAAAAACTAAAATGGCTTCTTGATTTTTTTTATTTTCCATATATTATATTTGTCTATATTTTTTTATATCTTTTAATATGTTGTGGCTAATTTCCTTAAAAAGGGATCATACGTAGTTAAGTCACCTTGATGTGAACTCATTAACTAGTTGCATTTCAAAGCTTAATACATTCCAAAATGGATATAGGGAAACATTGAAATTCAAAATACGTTTCAACTTGTTTAGTATTCCCAGAGGGATAATCATTGAAACTTATCGAAAAGGTACAAAGGAGATGATGGTGATAGAAGATGATGATATGTTAAGAACAGTATATATCATTAAACTTTCTTTTAATTCTAATAAGAAATTATTACGTGCAGATGTAATGACCGTAAAATCATGAAGGGAAGAAGATGCTCTACAAAGGAGTAAATGATCCTTAACTGGTAATGTCGACAGGTATTTCCGTAATAAGAAGCATTGCAGCTACTGCACTTTAAGTCTTGAAAACTTGTGCTATCGTGTCTAAAAGTTCATGTTTGTTTTATCCTAAAAAATCATTCTTAAGTTTGTTTTCCTGTTTGCAATCTTATTTTAATAATCATTTTAAAGAAATCTGTTGATCGATAAATCTTCCAGCCGAAATTCGAAAAGCAATATTGGATTTTTATGGTGTGTACGATTTCGATTAATATATCACTATAAGCTTGACCCTATTCGGTCCGGGTTTCTCAAACATATAATGACCGGGGGTTATTTCCTCACCACCTCATCCACCTTCATAATTCTTTATAGCCTTGTCCAAGTTGAATCCGCAAGATCGAAATTTGTCCAAAATACCAATATCTGCTTAAAATTAATTTACTTTAGTTGTAGAACGAATATTATTTTTCTGTTTATAGTTTATGAAAGCTAAATAAAAGTTATTTAACTGATCTTCCGCTTTTTACATAATTCGTTTCCAGCCAATAATTTCCAGAAAATCCGTTTTTTAGATTTCGTGTAAAATGCAACAAATTGAGAAACCGTACTAGCTAATCACATATCCAGAATTTACAGTTAGATTTCCCTAACGTCATAAGTCACTAATAATAGTCAAACAGCCATAGTTTCATTCGACAAATTGGATTTTGTTAATAGTGTGATATGGTGATTTGGACAATCTATTCTTGCAATTAGTGGTGTGGTTTTTTTAAGTGGAATGGCGTAATGTTCGCTTGAAGTTGTCTTGAGCTCTATTTTATCACTCAGAACTCTAGCTCTGTCGTGCTGAAAATGTATAGTCATATCTGCACGTTTCATGATAGACGAAAGTAGAAGCGGCAATTCTTTTATATCCTATGTCACTATTTATTGCAACAGCACTATTTCAATGACTGCGGGTAGTCTAACAACTTTGATAGCCTTAATTATTTCTCCATCATCAAACTGGTATAGACATTTGCTGTGATTATAACTCTGTCCAGTTCTTCTTCCGGAAAGGACTGTAGGTATTTAGATAAACTTCTTTCACCACATACTATCTTGTTGGCTCTACAACCGCACAGACCACTATTCCAAGTCTCAGCAATTAAACTTTGCAATTGTTGGAGCCCTTGTTTTCAATGAAAATAAAAGGAGCATCATTGCCTTGTGAGCATGCATTGTGTTATCTTACCATGACAATCCACTGGGTTTTTAGCAAGTCGTTGAGCCACTTGTTTATTTCCATAAAAAGTGGGTTCTGTTTTAATGCTGAGTTGTTCAAACTCTGAAACTGGGAAGCAAGGTTCATAATGGAAATTTAGTTAGTTGGTACGCACTTCATCATAAATCAGATCTGACACTGTTGCATGAATAAGGCTCTCCGAGCTCTAAATTAGCAGCTTTGAGCAATCTATGTCAAGAAGTCACGTCAAATCGTTCTATTGCGTTGTACTTTTTAGTCAATTTCTCTCTTTCAAATATCTTATTCAACTGTTGAGATGGTAATTCCAGAGCAGCTTCCTGAGCCTTTCCGTCAAGGGATAGAACTAGAACTGGATCTTGTTTAGTGCGGTCAAGAGTGTCATTTCAATCCAAAATTCAATCAGTTTCTTCCAATCATCATTGGTTTTGCATTTTAATAGCACAGAAAAAGTTTTTTGTAAGCACGGGCCATGATACGGTTGTAGATCGTTTTATTGCTTTTCCTCTGCTACGATAAAAAATATATTTTACATCGTTATTTACAGAAAACCACCCTTTGCCAGTATGAAAATTATAATATCCTTGAGTGTATAATTCTTGCAACTCAACTAATAAATTAATACTGCCATAAGTCACAGATAAACCAATGGCATAAGTTAAGAACCGATTACACAACTGTCATGATTATAATACGTTATCAACCGTAAATTAACTATCAAAAACGCCACTATTATGAATACAACTTTTTTTCAGTTAACCTCATGCACAAGTATTTCAGAGCTCCTTCACAGCTATTATTATTTTGTTGTCTGTAAGAGAGATATTGTCAACGTATGGGGCCTAAACACTTTACATGGCAGGGAAGTCAGAATCCGGTCCCACATATTCATCCCCCCATCCGGACCAAATAGGGTTAAATAGGACAGTGTTTACTCCCGGAGAAATTCACTCATGCTTGGGATCTGGTGCATGCCCTTGAGTCAGCATCCCCTGCCTCCTGCAAGACACCAGCCGCATTCCTTGACACAATATGCCAAAACCAATAACTTTTGTTAAACGTTGGAAAAAGAAGAGTGACAACTTCAAATCGTATCGTTGTAGCTTTTACCTACTGACGCTGAGCACAGGGCTAAGAGAGGTGGATTGGAACCCAGCCCTTTAAAAGTTTGTGACAAAAAATGAAAAGCAGCAAACCTGGAAACAGAAAAGCTTTCTGACCTTAGACAATAACACTTGAGAATTGTATCTTACTGCTTAGGCTGACCACGAAACAGGCCCTTAAGGCTGAAATACACGGTCAGTTTAAAATGACTGGTGTTTTTCGTCATTTTAAAATGATGGAACACCTGAATACACGAGTCATTTTAAAATGATAGAATTTGTAAATAAAAGTTCTTTACACTATGGACTCTGAAGAGGAATGTGCTGCAGCAGTTGTTATAATTGCCATTCTTTCAAAAAGAAAAAAACGCAGAAGAAATAGATCTACTTGGGTGAAGCCATGGCTCGGTAGAAGAACAGAACTTGGGGTATATAATACTCTTTTACGAGAATTGCGTGTGGAAGAAGTGTTCGAATATAAAAAGTTTTTAAGAATGGCACCTGAAAATTTTGATGAACTTTTAAATTTAGTAGGTGTTGATATACAAAAAGAAACTACAAACATGCGCGAGCCAATTCCAGCAAAAATTAAGTTAGCAGCAACACTTCGTTTCTTATCAACAGGTGCTAACTATGCAGACTTGCAACATATATTCCGTATACATAAAAGTACGTTATCTCGAATTATCCCAGAAGTATGCGATGCTATCTACATGAACTTAAAAGACAGATATATAAAGGTAATATTTATTTAACAAAATATTTAAAATATAATGTATTGATTCCGTTATGACTGGAGTTTTAATTACTGCCAGCGTTTGGTGATGCAAAAGACTGAGTATAACTGTGTATATCTTGCTCATTATGGGGTGGTATCTGTAACACTACAGGTGAGTGTGGGGATGTCATCATGCTGGAATAATACGATCCTTGCAAGTTCTGTGGAGTTGACTGTCTTTGTACTACGGGAGGAGTAGTTGTACTCAGTTGAAATGGCAAAGGTAGTAGCCCGAACTGTGCTTGGAAGATTAATTCCTGTATTTTTACTTTAGCATATTCCTTTACCCGTTTATCAGGAATTTCTTGAAGACTCAACCCAATGTTTTGTCCAAAAAGAACATCAACGTGATTGACTTTGTCCTTTTTGGATGACAATACGGCCATAGCTTCATTAAGCATTACATCTTCTTTCGCTTTGCTATTATCAACCTTCCGTTTTTTATTCAACGGCTGTTTGGTTGACCGGGGAACATTATTGTCTAGTTCTATCCCTTTGGTTTCGTCTTCTCTGTAGTCAGCAAAGAATCCTTCACAATCGTCTTCCTCGTTAGAGTTGTATTCACCGTTTTCCTAAAAATATTTTTATTTTAGACACCATCAACAGAAGAGGAATGGAAAACAATTGCTAAAGAGTATGAAGAGCGTTGGAACTTCCCGAATTGTATTGGTTCTATTGATGGCAAACATGTCATAAAGCAACCTCGAAATAGCGGATCGTACTATTTCAATTATAAAGGCACTTTCAGTATTGTGCTTTTAGCTTTGGTAGATGCCAATTACAAATTCATTTATGTTGACGTTGGTTGTAACGGAAGAATAAGCGACGGAGGTGTATACCGAAATAGTTCACTTTCAAAAGCCTTGGAAGGTAATCTATTGGGAATGCCACCACCAGCAACGTTAAGTGATGATGAGAATGAATTCCCGTATGTTATGGTAGCTGATGATGCATTTCCACTAAAGCTTAACATTATGAAACCTTACCCATTCAGAGGCATGACCAAAGAACAAAGAATTTTTAATTATAGATTAAGCAGGGCAAGGCGGATTGTAGAGAATGCATTTGGTATATTGGCTAATCGTTTTAGAATCTTTTTATCGCCTATACTTCTTTCACCAGAAAACGTCCAGAAGATTACTTTAGCAAGTTGTGTGTTGCATAATTTTTTACAGGAAAAAACTCCGTCAGGTTACACCCCTCCTGGAAGTCTTGATGTTGAGGATATTGAAAATGGAAGAGTGAATGATGGAGAGTGGAGGTCTGAATCAAGTGAAGCTTTGTGTTCAATAAGAGTTACTGGAACCAATAACTATAAACCTGACGCTAAAGCTGTACGAGATCAATTCTGTGACTACTTTAATACAGTTGGAACAGTCCCATGGCAAGACAATTTCATTTAGATAAGTATATTATAAAAAGCAAATGAAAATACACTTGCCAGAGAGGATGTTGTTTTTCTTGGAATGATTGTGTCCCGTAAAAATGCCATAGATTGAAAATGAAGCCACTTTGACTCGTAAATTTCATCTCTACCCGCTCCACTTTTTGGTATTGATTTTTGGAGTTCTTTTGAATAATAACTTCGTAGAGTATTTATCTTTCTTTTCACATCACCCTCTAAATAATAAAATATGTATGTTTTATTATTGTTAGCTTTATAAATACCCATATATATACATGCAAATCAGAGTCAATAAAAATTGCAACAATTTACTACTAAAAATACTAATAAAAGTTACATAAAGTTGCTAATAAAAGTTACATGTTTCTATAAATAATACAGTATAATTCTTAAGTTTTTAATAACAAAATAACATTCATTATGGTATTCAATCCACGAATATATAATGATATAAATAAGGTTATTTTGATATGCTTTTGTATCGAGAATGTAAAAGTACAAACCTTCCATGGTGCATTTTCCCATCAAAATTCTAGTACTTTTAGCCTTTGCATCTTTGTTTTTATAAACTGTCAAAGTTACGTTCCACAGACTTTCTTCTTCTCTCCATGCACTTATAAAATTCTCAGTTGATTCCGTTTTCTGCGCTTTAGTTCCCATCTTGAAAATTATTCTTGTAATATATTAAATTTGTACTCGAAAAAAATTGAAAATGTTTACTATCTTCTATACTCCTTCTGTTTATACAGAATAACTGAAACAATTCCGTCTAGCAATTTCTATGCAGAAGTTCATCATTTTAAAATGATAAACTTCAAACATGTTTAAATGATCATTTTAAAATGATCATTTAAAATGACTGGTGTTTTTCGTCATTTTTTGTGAAATACACGGTCAGTTTAAAATGATCATTTTAAAATGATCATTTTAAACTGACCGTGTATTTCAGCCTTTAGAAAAGTAAACTTGGAACCCAGCAGCATCAATATTTAACTTTATGTTGTGGTTGTGGCTGTGTAAATATAAAATTAATAAATAAGAGTAGACAACCACCCATGTGCCAGGACCTGACAGTAGCTTTCCACATGTGTTACTGGATCCCAACACTCAGCCTTACACAGGTGATTGACGCTGGGCACCAGCCCTATGTCAGAACCAGCCTGAAGTTACTGGGGTGCAATGTGTGGGTGTAAATCCATGAAGACATGAAAAAGAAATTTCAAACCCCCTTGCAAAGCTTTTTATAACAATGACTGTGGGTACACCGGATAGTTAACCCTGTAGACAAAGTGAGCAAACCTGGCCTTCCTAATGGACTGGAGTTAAAAGTAGGGCCGTCACACCCAAAGACAACACAGATTGTCAAACTCCCTTGCTTAGCTTCTTTTAATTACTCTGTAAGAGAGTGGAGAGGAAGCATACTCCTGAAAGTAGGCTGCCGGTGAAAATAACAGCCAGGATAATAAAACCACTAGGAAAAGAATTCCTTCCCCTTTTGCAAAGCAAAACTTGCGTTTTCACAGCTTGAGAAAGAACAACACATACACTGTTGAGTTATTTATATCAGACGGCTTAACCTTCACTACTGCCCTGTCATCGCATTTCCACCACTCGTCTTCATTCTGATCTTTAATAAATGCGCAATAATGACCTGCTGCTAGTGTGCCTGAATGATTTATAGTTGCCACTAGTTTGTATATGTTGTTAAAAGAGAGAGAGAATAGGAGTAACTACACCGCAATGCAGATAAAACTAGCCTTTCTAGACAGAGATGTTAATGAAAAAAAAGGAGGTTTCCCTCCAAAGAATAAGAAGCCACTGGAGAACTTCTGTATTCTCACCTTTACAGGGATGATCGAAAAGCTAATGGATTTCGGCTGTACTGAAACAAACACCTATGAATGTGGAAACATGAGCATTGGTGAATTTCACTCATGCTTGGGATCTGTTGCGGGCCCTTGAGTAAGCATCCCCTGCCTCCTGCAAGACACCAGCCACATTCATTGACACCATCCGCCAAAACCAATAACTTTTGTTAAGCGTTGGGAAAAGAAGAGTCGACAACTAAAACCTACCTTTTACCTACTGACACAGAGCGCAGGGCTAAGAAAGGTAGACTTATAACCCAGCCCTTAGAAAGGTTGTGACAAAGAATGAAAAGCAGCAAACCTGGAAACAGAAAAGCTTTCTGACCTTAGACATGAACACTTGAGAAATCGTATCGTAATGCTTGGGCATCATCTGCAGGATGTGTAGGTACCTCCAATATGTTGCCAGAGTGAGAGATACATTTAACAAATTGGTCGTTTTCACTGATCTTCCCTGAAGACAGGTAAATATTTTTAGTTGGAGAATCAACAAATCTCCACACTGTCTAAAAACTGTCTCTCTTGTACTATCCTGGAGGGAAGAACACTGTGGACAAAGCCACATGTCATTGCCAGTCAGCTCTTCGGGTTGGAAAAAGAAGTGAAAGGAGTTTGCAACGCTACTTGAGGTAGCAAGTGGCACAATAGTCATCCTCTTCTCCCTACTAGATAAAAAGAGACACAAATTACATGACATGGTCGTTGTTAAAATATTAGTAATGCTATTGTTTGCAATAACTGACAGTCCTGTTAATTCATCTAAGATGTGTAAAAGGATCTCTGGAACGTCCGGTTGGGTGTTAACATTATATGGAACGCCCCTAATGCTTGAAATCTTACACTGCTAAGCTCTGAGAAAGTTGGACGGGTCTATAGCAGAGCATGATTTATATACAGCAGAGATAACTTCAGTAAAACTGACTTGGAGAGAGGAGAAACATAAGAGGACTCAGATGCACATTGTGACCAAAGAGTAAGAGTTACAGTTAACGCTTGCAAAAATAGAAATGGCGTAGCACGTATTACCTAAAGTTATTGATGCAGTCTTGTGGGTAGGCAAATCTGGGAAAGGCTTTTCAGACGGGTTGCTCTTACAGTAAGTTCGGTTTTGTTTCTGTGGCAAGGTTTTTGTTTTTGGCATTTAAGAATCAGGCCCCGTTGGTGTGGAGGAAATGGAGATAAGTCCATCTTGATTCCATTCACTTGAAGTTCTTGCAATCCAAATACAACAAGAGGATTTCATACATACATCAGCAAGGTTACGCATAGCTCAGAAAGTTTTGTTGCTGTTCAACCCTTATCTTTTTAAACACAGTGAGGCTGATCAGGAGATAGCCACAAGAAACCACTCCATCTAACTACTAACAAAAAAACACCACTGGTATTGTGACGACTAATAAGCCAAAACAGTAAGACTTTTCATTGACCTCTTTAACCTTGAAAATAGACAATACATGAACATAATCATGATGAAAACTGTACAAATATGCCATGCATTTTGTTAATGTGGATTCAGTTAGTCAATGCTTATTTATCGACCAATGTGGTGAATCTCTGGCAATCAAACACGGAAAGAGGCTTTCACGCTTTAAGCTTTCGCGCGCTTAAAATGCATTAGTAGAGATAGATAGATGTGCATATTTTACATGGCGAGCCTCACAAATATTGAGGGATATACCCTGTCTATTATTTCCAGGAGGGGCCATGGCTTAGATGGAGAGTCCTAGAGTATTTAATGCTCATTTTGAGCTACGCAGACCCAATTAGGGCCAGCGCTCTACTAGACAACTCCCGGCAACATCCAACGGCCCACACAGTGAGCCATCTCCCCAATTTCCCTCACATGGCTTGGGTTAACCCGGGGCTATGGTAACATTCACTCGCCCATGTTGAATCGCCGTCAAGAGGAATCGAACCCCGGTCTCCCGCACAGAGTACGAGAGCTATAACCACTAATCTACGGCGTCACTTATGTTAGTAGGGAAATTGGGGAAATTGGGGAGATGGCACACTGTGTGGGCCGTTGGATGTTGCCGGGAGTTATCTAGTAGGGCGCGGGCCCTAATTGGGTCTGCGTAGCTCAAAATGAGCATTAAATACCCTAGGACTCTCCATCTAAGCCATGGCCCCTCCTGGAAATAATAGACATGGTATATCCCTCGATGTTTGTGAGGCTAGCCATGTAAAATATGCAATCTATCTATCTCTATATTCGCTTCAACGGAACGAAATGTAAGTCGATACTTGCCAAATTGCGATTGGAATATTTACCCGTCTCCAAATATACCGTCTTTAACATACGGTTTTGCTACACGATTTTTCGTATTTGTGCATAAAATAGCGTACGCAGGACCGCCGCAAGACTCCCTGCAGTGCAAGTACGGTCAAATTCGCCCTGAATTATATATTTTTGTTTTTGTCTTGCTGAAAGAGTTTCCTGCATTACAAATTATATTTTATATCTTAATAAAGAATGAACAGTTCTTTTGTAAGGATTTTTTGTAAGCCTAGTGTGGCCAATTGAGTCCAAACACGGAAAACACAAGTCTGGTTTTATAGATGTACATCTTCTTGTTGTCATCATACATGTGCGACTGATTATTTTACAAAGCTCCCCACCCATTGGCCATGCCTGTACACTCCATCAGCTAGGGAAGACAGATCCCCATGTGTCCTTAGCTTAGTCAACATATACATATATATACATTGGTTCTTTATTGCTAGTTCTATAGCCTCACACATTACATAACTTTTAAAGTGGTGGTCCTACGCCATTCTCGCTACTCCCCTTCTTCAATGATTTTCTCGTCATTATCCACATCTCCAGCTTCTTCCTCCTCATCTAAACTGTCATCTTCAATGACTAGCTTTCCGACTATTTTAACAGGTTGATGGTCGTAACAGGCAATTGCAATGACTTTCTCATCACTTGATTTATTTTCTAAATCTTATGGTTTGGCGGTGGTTTTGGTTTGATAGTTGTTTTCATCGGCGTTGGACAAAAGTCGGTGCATTTCTTTAACAGTTTACAGTACAGTCTTTTTACTTTTGATCCATTTTGAATAGTGAATACCGACACATTAGCATCAATATTTTTTTACTTTGTAAACCACATTTTACCAATAGTTGTGGAGCTTCTTGTTGCCTGATTGTGACATGTTACGTAGAAGAACTTAACACCACTATTTATGTTGTGAACTCTAACCTTTTTGTCATATATTTACTTTGTTGTATTTGTTATTTCTGACGATTTTATCATTTGCAATTTCAAAAGCTTGATTCATCAATTGCTTTCATTAATCAACAATCTTGTTTCCTATGTCACAAAGAAATTTGCACTTCTGCTCACATTCTTGGTGCTTGTAAAACTTATTTTTCCCAGGGAAGATAAACCTTTAGAAACGATTTTTGTACTGTTCCTTTATATGAGCATATTCTTTAGAGGAGCAAAACCTCTAGAATTTAAATTTTAAGACTTAACTGGTCGAGTTTATCATTGTGCGTGCACTTTGTAATTTTCATTCTTGAAAAAGTTAATTTTTGAGCTTCCTTCTGAACCTTCTAAAAAATGCCACAAAATAACCTTGCTGAGAGCTGGGTCAAAGACACATACAAAATCTAAAGGTTCAGGTATACTGCACCTGGCCAAATTGAAGGATCGTTGCGGACACATTCAAACTATGTGTTTCCTAGACATATTGCTAATTCTGAGCTTGAACAGGATCTTGTGTTATATTCAACCGACCTTAAGCGTGTTATTATGGTGAAACTCACTTGCCCATGTGAGGAAAACATGAATGCTTGGCACTCCACCAAATTTGCCAAATATTAATTTACATTAAAGGATATTGTGCAAGAACCACCACTGCCTGTTTAAAAAGAATGGGCTTCACCAACAAACTTGCTTATTCCTCTGCAAATAATCTTGGTAAAATCAGCAATCAGCCGAACGTAAATCCTCAGGTCCACGACTTATCGAAACAATTAATAACGTTATGTGAAGGATTGTGCCACAAATTCTTGGTACCATTGCAACGATAAGCGGTTTGCAAATGCTCTCCATCCACTCTAAACAACAATTCATGTTATATTCTTTGTTACGTTCGCTGTGGATCCGCTTTTTCTTTCTTTTTTTCATCATTACATTTATGAAACCTCTACTTCCCAGGTCATAGGGAGGAAAATGTGAATCCCAGCAGTTTTTATTACCCCAGTTGATTCATTCGAACCAGTTTACCGACAATAATACCCACAGGGTAAAGAGTTCAGCTCACTCTTCTCTGGTGACTTATAAGAAGCTTAGCAAGGGGGGTTTGCTTTTAGCTTGTCCTTGGGTGTAACACCCCCACTTTTTACCCCATTTCGGTAAGGTGACTAAGTTTCCTGACTTGGTCTTCAGGCTTAACAACCCTGTTGTCCTTAGTCAAAATATTCCTCTATAAGCTCTATATAATTTTCTCAATAAACATTTTTCAAGGAATAGTTATGGGTCTATGTTGGACAGTACTCATGCTTGTTAGAAGCAAGAAAGTGTATTCAGCACCTTCTGGTAGCCTAATCCCAGTTTTATTTACAACCACCGTCCCTGTAGACAATATATTGAAAGCAATTTGTTGTGGTGTAAGAATTGCATTGTGGCCTGAAGGGGTAGGCAGGATCACCATAAATACAAAGAGCTTTTCCATTTGTACCAACTGCAAACTGTTGTAACTGAGCATGGCTTTTACCCTCAACTGGCCCGAAAAGATTTGCAATTAAGCCAGACTGCAACAGACTGAAATTTGACTGCATGGACTTTTTTGTGCCCATTGTACAAAACTCTTTGCATTTGATTAAATCTGCTAATTGGCCTCACAGTTCCATCTACAAAGCCCCGGCAGTGATCTAGTGCTGCACCTTTGTTGTGAATGACCTCACAAACTTCTTCCAGACATTGTGGACTAAGCCAAGGCTGATTAAGGTTCTCAAGAAGGTGCTAAAAGTTCCCATACAGAATATTCAAAATTTCATTCGAAATGATCTCCTTTTCCAGTTAGATCCTTCCACTTCACAGCATTTGTTGTACCTGGATCAGTTTTCTCATATTTTTCTTTGAGTACCTCAATTCCATCATGGAGAAGGTAAACCTCTTCTCCATCAGCATGTGGCTTTTTGATATCCTGTGCATAATCAACCCCTATAGTTATGACTTCTTTTGTATCCAACCAAGAATCATTGCAAAAAACGAAGTAATACTGTACACCGAAAGCACTTATTGAAAAGTTATTCTGGAGGATGTGTGTTCTCTTAGTGTTGCTAAAAGGCTTAAGACCACAGTTTCTGCTTCAGGTAAAATCCACAAAAGTAAATTGTGTCGCACAGAAGAAGCGCAACTTCAGAACTTGGAACAAAAAACCCCCATCCTTTGGGATAAGATGAATGACACACGTTAGAGCGAATTGGACAGTGCTGTGCATAGCAAGTTAAATACTTGTAAGCATCTATCTATTACTGAGAAAGTAAAAACACTTGAAACCTTGATTTATGAAGAAGGTTCAAAAATATTTGGTTGTCAATCTTCAAAACAAACCAAAAACCTCTCCAATATTAGCAGGCGTACAATTCGTTCTATAAATTTAGTGAAGGAGAGGAATATTATTTTAGCGCAGATTTTCTTCATCATCCATCGAGGAAGAATTTTCTGCCTTGGAACAACTTTTACATCAAGTTAGAATAAAAATTAGGGTAATGTGTCAAGGTGAAAAACGAAGGAGAAGAAAGTGTAGTTTTAAAAATGCCAAAAAATTATTCAAGAAGGATCCCTACCAAGCAGGAAAAGACCTACTCAACCCTAAATCTTATGTTCATTTTTGTGTCGAACAGTCTATTTTGGACAACCACAAATTATGCAACTTGAGTGACGATCTTCACGACTCTTCTCTGCCGGTTCTGCCAGGTCTTCCACCACCTTAGCAATCAAAAAACCTTTCTCATCTTCAACTTTCAAATTTTCTGACATTGCAAGTGTTTTTTACATAGACGTAGAAACGCTTCAGCCCCCGGGCTGAATGACATATCATACAATGTGTACAAAAAATGTACAAAGATTTCATCCTTCTTGTTTAATGTATTTAAATGTTGTGTAAAAATGTATTGTCCTTATCCAATGGCGTCATGCCCAAGAAATTTACATACCTAAGTCAAAAACTCCTACATCGACCAACCTAAACGACTTTCAACCCATAGCTCTTCTAAATGTGGAAGGTATATTATTTTTTAAGATTCTGTCAAAGCGTCTGGAAACGGATATCATCCACAACAACAAGTTAATGAATACTTCCATTCAAAAAGGGTGCATGGAGAAAGTTCCTGGCTGCTGGGAACACATGTCATCGATTTCGACAGCCTTGAAAGATGCACGGTCGGAAAAAGCTGACCTTGCCACCATTTGGTTTGATATAGCAAGTGCTCTGGAAAGATATGGCATATCCCGAAGTTGGATTGCCATTGTGAAGTAATACTACTCTGGTCTGTACAGCAAATCATTTACTAAATTTACTCCAAGCAAATGGTTCCTGTCTGGTATAAATGTTGTCTTAGAATATACACTGGCTTGCTACATTACTGACTGTGGGAAAGACCATAGATCGTGAAGGCTTTTTGATTTTGGTGACTGAAGAGTGCGTGTTCTTAATTGGTTTGGATGAGTCTGCAATTGCAATCTCGAGACGACTGATAACTCCTTCCAAAGAATGGAGCGTGGCAGATTTCGAAGCATAAAAGTTGACTGGGTGGTGAAGTGAATTCCTTGTTTAAGTTCGAGACGATATGTAATGGTTTCCTGGGTTGCCGCCGCTGTGTTCCAAGTCTACCCTTCTAAGGGGCGGTTTCTTGGTCTGCCCAAGCATTACGATACGATTTCTCAAGTGTTCATGTCTAAGGTCGGAAAGCTTTTTTGTTTCCAGGTGTGCTGCTTATAGGTAACAACATATTTTTGATTTATATCTTAACAACCCTTTTAATGGAATATTTGCAATGTTAGTGATTTTTTCAATTTGGTAGCGAATCTCGTGTCCAGATGTACGTTTAGTTCGTGTACAAGCTTTCAATGATTCCCACATGTAGTGATCGAATACCAACCGAACCTATGTTGCTCGTCGGGTGAGTGTAATGATTCTTCTTGCAAAGGCTGTTGCAAGGTCCTAATGTCAGAAAACATGGCGTATTGAATAATATATCATACTAAACCATAGCCAAGTATACTTACTTCATTCTAACACTCTGAAAGATGCAATTACAGAATCTAAATTAAAATGTCACGAAGTTATTTTTGTTATAAAAAAAAACACCAAAAACCAACCTTACGTTTTTATGTTACTTGTTTTGGTAATCTGATTCAACACAGCCATACCATCGATTACACTGATGTCTTAAATGTCTCTGATGTCTCCAATTCATTCTGCTGTTGAAGCATATCAAGATCTTCGTTGTGATGTAGTATCTTTGACTTGTCTGTATACATTAATGGCTCACCATCTGTTGAAAACAAGGCTTTTGGTACAACTGAAAATTCGAAGTTTCTTAGACAGTACTCCATGTCTAAATCAGGACATTTATGTGATGCTTTAAGAAATCGTGACAATAATGACTTTTCTTCCTTTATTTGCACCATTTTCCCTGTTACATTTGACTTCATCACCTTTCCTTGCATTTTGAATGTCTTCAGTTTTCGTTTTTTCATAGATGACTAAATTTATTTTTCACCCTTCAACCTTTCATCGATAAACTCTTTGTACATGCTATTACTAATGAATGCGTTAGCATTTTGTGTTAAACCAATAACTCCTCCAGAAACGTTCATATTTTTATTCTTTTGTTCCATTTAAATTTTGTTTCAAGTAGTCCCACGTTTTTTCATCTTTCAATTCCAAATCCAACATGTTGGCCAGGTATAGTGGTGTCAATATAGTATAATGAATTTGATCATGCACAAAGAAGTATTTTACAAATGTGTTCAAGGAAGAAAGATGGAGATTCCAGAGTCCCTGTCTTGATGTGTGTATGAAAAGAAGAAGGTATTCACACATGTCCATATAATTTCACCTTGGTTAGTAAGGGAGTCACCAAAGCTCTGTAACTTTTCCAAGATTTTCGAATCTTCCATGATCTGAAATACTTGATCACTGATGTTTTTTATCTCAGTATTTTCAGAAAAACCTGATAATTGTTGTTGTACATTAACATCTACAGAAATATCGTCTTCATGTTTTTTGTACCAATCCATGAAATATATACATGTCAGTGCTAGATACATTGTCATATGTGCTTCCACACCTCTTTTCATTTTGCTTTCCTTCTAAAATCTGTCCCATTGTAGTGCTACTATATAATCTTGCTTCTGTGAATAATTTATCCAGTCCGCTGCCATCAATGAATCTCCCCAAGACTTTCAACATTGCGAATACAATGTGCAATTGTATTAATCTATGCACCACATACTAGTGATTATTAAAATCAACCAACATACTGAGTTTGAGACTACAATCAATTGTTATTCACAAAATATAGCAAATTTAAGGAAATGGTCTGTGAATTTCTGGTCAGTGTTTTTGTTGAATTCTGCCATTATGGTATTCATTATGTCTCATTCTAAGTATCACGCACTAGCAATTGATAGGATCTACTAACAAACCAAGTTTGAAGCTTTAATCACCTGTCATTATCGAGTTATTGCAGATTTGAGATACTGGTCTGCGAATTTCCGGTCTGTATTTTACATAATTTAAAACTAATTATAAACATATTGTTTTTATACATTTTTTGTTCCGATTAAAATTATCTATTGATTGGTATTAAAATGTTTAAAAAATATTGAATTTTTTATTTTGCTGACTGTAAAACTGCTGACATCATCAATTTCCAATTAGGGGCGTGTCCAAAAATGCCACCATGGTTTTTTTTGCATATTTACCACCTACTGAATTCATTTTAATCGAAAGTTTGCTTCTAACAAGTCTGTGCACACAGGATGACAAGTTGACCCCCACTATATATCCTTTTGAGATGAAGCAAACATCGTCATTTTCTCTCAAAAAAAATGTTTAAGTAAGTAGTTTCGAATATATTTTATATATATGGTGTTTTTATTGGAAGGTTGCTGCTAAAAATTGTTTGGATAGCTAGCTATAGCTGTCTGTGTGTATCATGCCATGAAAGATTTGCAAAAGAAGTGTTTACTTGTATTTTTTTTTTTATTCTTTTGAATTTAGTTTGAATTAAAATGCTGATGCTAAGAACAAATGAGTGGATAAGACAACCCAAAAAAAGAAAATTACAGACACGTAACAGCTAAAGTGTCAAGCAGTACTTTAAAGTTGTCATCAGATAAGCAAATGAAACATTGAACAGTGGCATCTGCAATAGCTGCTCTAGAATTCCTTTTAACCTTCGTGGTGGTTTAGTAATGGTGAATGATATGTTTTTATTTGTGAGGAGTATTAAAAATATTTTGCGCTTGCATTTAAACTTTAATTGTTTGCGAAGTTACAAGGGAGAAAATATCTGTAAAGTTATTTTTAAAGAACTAATAATAAATGCAACTGTTCTTCGTAAGTTCAACAAAAAATAAAAATAAATAAATATGTCATCAAAGTTAAAGTTATTCTCTAACAGCGCGCATCATTGTTTGGGCTTTTACTAAAAATTTCCTGAAGCCAGGAATGTTGTCGTCTTTTTTATATTTTTTCATCATGCTTCTTAGTAAAGTTTTAACGTATGCTGTGGCAAGAACGAGCGATTTTGGGATTTTACCACGGCTGACAAACCAGTTGTCCTTTTCTTTGACGTTAAATATTTTTTTCTTGTCTTTTTCTAAAATCTGCATTTACTTATACATAAATTTTGAAGTACATCATTGAGCAAGGTGCATGCAATTGTGAAAAAAGTTATAGTACTCTACTGCGGGATTCTGCTGTTTTACCATACATTAAGTTCATCACACTAACCCTTTGGAGAGATAGTATGTTATGTATTGCAACGACAAGACAAATTCAATGCAATGAGGAGCCAATACCTTAAAAATACAAATGTACGCATTAGTTATACACTTTACTAACTTTGCTAGTAATAAGGAGAAAAGACTTCATCGCAGAGGTAGTCACTGCTGCATGCTGTTAAAAGAACCATGGCGATATCGTCGTAGCCACGAGGGAATAAAGGTCTTCCCTCACATACTTTATGTGACTTTGATACTGGCGTGATTGAAGTTCGAGTTTATCTCTCCAAGAGTGTACATTTCCACACTGAATTTCAGTGAGGTGTGGGTGTGCCTCTAATGGATGATATTTTCAAAGTCTTACATTAATTAAATTAAATTAAATTAAATTAAAAGTATATTAAATACCTTCCTCTTTATCCGTTTTGTCAGACTCCTCGTCTGCTGATATGACCTTGTCATCTTCAATGAAAAATAAAGGGTAGAAAATTTGAGCCGGAGCATTACCAAATAAATTAAATGAACCTCTTATTTTTAAACCTACCAACCTGATAGAGTGTCATGGAAATAATTATTTAATTAGCATGCAGTGCAGCAGTTTCTTCCTTTTGTGTCTTCAGTGAGTCATCATCATCATCATTCTCGGCTTAACGTCCGTTTTCCATGCTAGCATGGGTTGGACGGGGTATATTAATGACCCTCTTCCAATCTGATCTAGACTGTGTTAGATCTAAACTCAACTTCCTCCGTATCAAGTCTGTCCTTATAACCTCCTGCCAAGTCTTTCTCGGTCTGCCTCTGGGCTTTGCCCCAGGAACTATCAAGTCTCTACACTTTCTTACCCAATTATCCTCCTCCATTCTTTCCAAGTGCCCCAGCCAATTCAATCTTTTTATCCGGATAACATCTTTAATTCTACGGAGACTTAGCCTGCTTCTTAGCTCATCTGAACTCTTTCTGTCTCTCAGACTGGCGTTACACATCCACCTAACCATTCTCATATCATTCCTTTCTAAACTGTCAAGATCTTCCTGCTTCACTGCCCATGTCTCACTACCGTACAACATAACACTTCTTACACAGGCCTCATACAACCTACCTTTTACCTCAATTGACAGGACTCTGCTAGTCAACAAAGGAAGTAACTCTCTGAACTTTTTCCAAGCAGAACCTATCCTGCAAGTAACACTTCTTCCAACACCCCCTTCACTGCCCAACATATCACCTAAGTAACAGAAGTTCTCAACTATCTCTAACGAGCCACTGTTGTACATCATTAAAGCTGGAAATACTTCATTCTCTATAATCTCACCTTTGCAACGCTTGCATACAAACTGAATGTCAGCTCTTAACCTTCCACTAATACTACTGCACTTCTTATGTACCCAATGCTTGCAAGTCTGACAAAAAATTGAGTTACTACCAACCCCTTTCCTGCAAACTCCACAAGGCCACTTTCCAACTACAAGGTCACACTTGGCTGCAATGCTACTAATCATGACTTTAGACTTTGCTGTGTTTACCTTTAGCCCTTTCTCTTCTAGTCCTTTCTTCCACTTCTCAAACTTTTCAACTAATTCTTCCATCGACTCTGCTATGAGAACCAAATCATCTGCATACAATAACTCCCATGGGCAACCTGTTCTGAACTCCATCGACAGCGCTTCTAAGACTAGAACAAACAACAAAGGACTAAGTACAGAACCCTGATGTACACCAACATTTACACTAAATTCATCACTAAGTGAATCGTTAATCCTGACACGACTTCTAGCATTGCTGTACATAGACTGTACCATCGTAACTAGCCACTCATCCACACCTAATTTTCTCATAGCCCACCAAATAACTTTACGTGGCACTCTATCAAAAGCTTTCTCTAAATCTACAAAGGCAAAATAGAGATTCTTTCTCTTTCCTAAATACTTTTCCTGAAGCTGTCTGAGTAAAAATATTGCATCTGTAGTGCCACGCCCTGGAACAAAACCAAATTGCATCTTATCTATATCAATCCTTTCCCTAAGTAACTTATCAATCACTCTTTCAATAACTTTCATTACTTGATCAACCAACTTCAAACCTCTATAGTTACCCCTTTCTAATGCATCACCCTTGCCCTTGAAACAATTCACTATTACACTCGACTGCCACTCACTCGGAATAACACCATCCTTTATAATCTGGTTAGCAAGACTTGTAATAAGCTCAACTCCAATATATCCAGATGCTTTTACCATTTCTGCAACAATACCTGATACTCCTGCAGCCTTGCCAATCTTCAATTTCCTAATACCCTCCACTACCCATTCTGTCTAGATCTGCATAGCTGGCCCTTCTACAACATCATCAGCAGACAAATTATCCTCATCCCAATCAAACTCAGTGTTAAGCAACCTCTGATAATAATTCTTCCAAGCTACCCTTTTCTCCTCCTCTGTGCTAGCCAAAACACCTTCGTCATTACGTATACACTTCTCACCTACAACATCTTGATTAGTCTTCTTCATTTGCTTTGCTATCTTGAATACCTCATTGCGCTGGTCTTCCCTTCTTAACACATCTGCAAATCTGTTTCTCTCTGCTTCTGATTTTGCCTTATACACTGCTGTACGAGCACGACGCTTAGCTTCTAAGTAAATATTTTTACTACCACCTGACTTCCACTCTTTCCAAAGTTTCCTCTTTTCCTTTATACACTGGTCAACTGGTCACTGGTCACTGGTCTTTGTGTAATTAACCCCCACACTGACCCTTTACGGATCCCACTATATTAAGTGGTATATAATTTTTAATATGCACAGGAGACATCATATGAACATGGAAAAAAGATGTATCAAAAATAAAATAAATTACCCCAATATGACGCTGCTATGTTTTTTCGTCACTCAAATACCTTGGTCAGTAAGGGACTATTCGCGCCCCCAATCAAAAAGCGACATCTTCTTTTTAATAACTGGGGCGCCGGAGAGTCATTCTACGTTGTTTACTTCATGTCTCGATTGCCGTTATAGTGAGAACAGCAAATCCTGACACTTCTGTGTCTTTTGCCGACTCTAATAAAATTTCACGGCATTTGTCAATATTTTTTCTTCGACATATGTGACGGACTTTTCCGTATGTTGTTATTGTCAAACGGGTATAATGGCGGATTCAAGCGGGAATTTTATCAAACCATAGACGCTTGATGTGCGAAAACATATCGTGAAAATGGCTAGCTTTTTTTCATGTAGATTTTTGCGTACCGCTGTTTTATCGAATTTAAGAAAATATCACTTTTCAAAGAAGGAGAAAAGATATGCAGAATTCTCTGCTCAATTCCCGATGCGTTTGATGTTCCTGAGTAAACACAGGAATTATAACAATTTTTACGTAAAAATAAATGGAACGCAGATTTAAAACAGCAATATATGAAGTATTTTAGGAGGGATAAGTGGTTGTAGCTGCAAAATGATGAAAAGGAGAAACATTCATTGTGTGACTGCAATCATTGCAATAAAGTATATCTCAGTATACAAGCAAAATTCCCCAGCGTAATTGGACACAGAAAAAAAAAAGATAACACCTCTAAGAAATATAACTAATGACCAAAGTATCAATTCAAATAACTCAATAAATTTAAGTATTATAACCAACTCAACGGGCACCTCAAAAAAAAATATTTCATCAACAATAAACTCATCATCAGACTTTACTATCTTCAACACCCAATGGCAGCACTATCAGCCATTCATAGTTTGAACGACACTTTCAAAAATGTATATGACACAACATTCACAGAAATTCTGCCAAAACTTTCTGGAGTTAATTTAACTTCAAGAAAAAGTAAAGTTGAAAAAAAAAATATTGAGAACATCACATATAAAAAAAAAAATATCAAGTAAGAATAACTACTAAGATGATAACAAAGATGTCGAAGCACTTTTGGCACCAGAATGTCTGGTTTATGTCATAATAAACAGAGATCATTTATGTACCTCAAACAAAAAGGTAATTGATTACAGTCACAGAATAATTTTAAATTTAGTCCTCAAAATTCATAACATTTTCATAGAAAAAAAGGCTTCAGCAACACGTGTCCATGCGAAACACAATAGCTCTATTGATTTTGATAAAGTTGGATTACTAAATGAAGTTATGTCCATGACAAATTATGACAGGGTATAGTGTCAATTGCTGATTGCCATAAAGATTAAATGTCTCTTTTTCAAGCATTGTTAGCAAACACTGTTGATTCTTTTTTTCCAGTTGAATCTATCAAAACTTGCACGTAAATACCACATTAAAGGAACAGCTGGAAACGTTACTGTTAAAACATTTCTACTCGATAATAACATTGATTTGAACCGACTTATCAGCTACAGCAAGAGTTGTTGTTGTCAGTGTCTGGATAATTGTTGGACGCAAAAGGAAGCATAAAGGCGAGAATTTTGGATCCTAGTTCTTTAATCGAATTTCAGAGAATGTAAAATTGATTGCGGATTTTGATGTAAACAAGAATGTTCGAATCTTGGAGCGGGAAATTTCTATCCTTTTTTTTTGTGATGCCTGGGTAATTGTCGGACGCCTAAGTGTGCTAAGTTAAAACACTTAATCTATATAATAATACGCCAGTTCCGTCTGTCTGTCTGTCTGTCTGTGACTTTTGCAAAGTGGATTATATTCTTCACTATTTTCTTTGATAAAGTCTGTAAAACATCGCCCATAAAATTGTTCTGTAATTTACCAAACTTTAACGTTAAAATAGTATTGACTTCAAAGGAAAGTTAATTAAGATTAGTGAAGCCATTACACTGCACCTAAAACTTTGAGGCCAAATAACTTGGAAACGAGGTGGTGACGTCAATGATTTTTCACCGCATGGGTAACTAGGGACCACCTGGGACCAATTTGGGTAAGTTTCCTAAAACTGGGTCCCTGAATCCGTTTCGGAATGGACGGGCTGATGACGTCATCAAAAAACCTTCAAACCCTAATATCTCTGCAACCGTTTGTCAAAAGTACATAATCCTATACATTTTCTTGATCAGAGTTTCAAGATCTATACGATGAAGGCAACAGGTATACTAAATTCTAAAAAAAAATTTTGGGGTTTAACGGGCGATTGCTGACGTCAGCAAAATTTTTAAACTGTGTTATATCTCATTAACCGTTCAAAAGCACATCATCATATACATTTTCTTGATCAGCAGTTTAAGCTCTACACAATAGAGGCAACGTGAAAACAAGATTCTATTTTTTGTGGATGGGTTGCTGACGTCATCAAAATTCAAATGACGCTTCTTTTTCATTTTTATCCTGCCTTGACTAGTCTATATAATAATACGGAGTGTATGTGATGGTCATAGTGGATATCGTCATTTTCCTTTGATGTCGCAGAAATTTTCTTTGAAGTCGCCGAAAAAATTATGTCCATTTTGCTAGCGGGTTTACTTTGTTTACATCAGGTGATGAAAACGACTCAATTTGATTTGCTGAACTAAATTTAACGGCTAACTTTCGAAAAATGGTGTCCTCTCGCCACCAAAACAAACAAACAAAAGAGTGATCCCTTTATCTTGAAAAAAGTGAAAAGAGTGTTTTAAAAAGCATAAAGAAAAAAGTTCAAGTGAAGAAGTAGAAATGTTAAGTTGGAAGTGAGAAGTGGACCTAGAAGTAAAGTAAAGTTAGAAGTAGAAAATAAAGGCTAGAGTTTGAAGTCGATTTTAAATCACAAATAGTAAGAACTTTGATATTTTTATACGTTTGGTTTTTATGTCGCTGGAGCAAGCAGGCTCCCTTTTTTCAGCAAAAGCCACCTAAAAGCCTCAAATTCTTAAAGTAGCCATATTTGTTGACATTTGTTGCATAATTAATGTGTGCCCTGGCGCGTAACTAATGTATTTGTCCTAAAATTCAAAATGCTACATAAAGCTGTTAGCTGACTAACAAACGGAAAACTTTGGTTTGTTGAACTCACTGTAATTATTTTTACATTACTATTGTTTCTCTTTATATGTGTTTTACTAAGCATAAATAGCTAGCTTTAGTTTTAGCTAAATGTTCCCAGTTTAAGTATATTTAACTGGGGGTGTCTTAGTTACTGTTAGCTAGCTAATGTTAGCCTCCAGATCCTACTCTCTTCCCATCCCCCATGGCTAGCTCTAACCTATGACTTATGTTGTTATTCCTCTTTTTTAATTATCTATAGCTAGCTACCTTAGTTTCCAAACTTTTCTTCTTTTATGAGCACGAATTATGATGTAACAAGCTAGCTAGCTACCTACAAAATCTTTCAAAGACTTGAACTTTTGCAGGATAGTAGGATGTATTTTTTTAAGAGTATAATTATTTTCAAGCAATATGACAAGTGGAATAATTTTTTTCAGAATTTAAAGCGTGTGTGTTAAGTTATTTTTTATTGTTTTGTTTCTGACATCCTGTTAAACTTTTGTCAGACTACATGTAAAATACCAGGTTATTTTTACAGGGGGTTGTAAACATTTGATTGGCAATTTACGTGGGTTTATGACTTTATTTTAATTTATGAGAGGATGGTATGGTTGTTCGTGTTTTTGTTTATGTTGCAAACTGCTGTTTTTTAAAATTTTGTGTAAACTTTTGTGGGAAAAAGACCACATGCAATATATATATATACTGAAAGAACAGATTCACGTTTTTGTTAAGAATTTTAAAATTGTAGTAATAACTGTGTTTGGTGATACTGAAAAAATTACTAATTGTTCTGACTAAAACTTTTTTGTTTTTTATATTGTATGAAATGCCTGATTTTTCTATAATTTGATGTGTTTCATAACCTTTATGTGGAAGATATATGGGCAATGGCAATATAGGACATGCTAAATGAACTGATTTTCGTTGATTTGGATATGCTCCTCAAAAACCAATCTGTTTTACATTTTGTGTAAACTTATATGAGGACGAACCGTATATATTCCAAAAATAATATCTTTGTTCATTCAAAATTTACTCCTTATGCTTTTTTGACATTTACGTTTAAAATGGTTGGTAAAGGTCACTACAGATCATCATACTAAGAAAAAATGTTGTGTTCTTAACCGGTTATATAATTTTTACATTTTGTGTATATTTTTGGGGAACAGGATAGTATGTAACCGAATAAATGATTTTCCAGATATAAATTTGATGTTTTTGACACTTTGATTAAAATATTAAAGGTTTTCAACGTGATCAAACGTAATCACTTTTTAAGATGTAAATATTTGAGATGTGTCATTTCTGACTTTATTATTATTGTTGGTGTTGTACGTGATTCTATACATTATTTTGATCAGCGTTTCAAGCTCTACACATTGGAAGCAACGTGTAAACAAATTTCAGGAAAAAAATATTGTGTATTGACGGGTCCTGGCAGACGTCATCAAAATACAAGTTACGATTCTCTTTTCCAATGTACTGCTGCCTAAGTGGATTTTACAGTGTAAATCTCTAAAGAAATTTTTTATTTGTACTTTAGAGGACTTTAATGACGTCAGCAAAATTTTAAATTATAAAACACTTATATATATCTCCTTATGCGTTTGCGAACACTTTTTTTATCAGCGTTTCAATCTGCACGCATTACAGGCAACAGATAAACTACATTTCGCCAAATTTTTTTGTATGCACTGCTGACGTTAGCAAAATCTGCAAAACAACCTAATCTTCTGCCTGAGTGGATTCTTCCACGGGCCTTATCGACTAGTAATATAATAATATTAAATTAATGAAGAACCAGAAATTTGTTCAACGTCTGTTTGCAAGTTGTGCAACCAAAAAATGAGGGGTTAATACGAACTATGACAAAAATAAAGAGGCCAGGACATGCTAAGTACTGTAATATCAAAAATGTGACGCATAACAATAACAATAGAAGTGTTATCACTTTTAAGATTGTGCCAAAAAAATATCACATTTGCGTGTACGTATTGTAAAAAATGATATTGGTAATAGTGAAAATAAGTACCGATAATATAAAGGATGATCCCAATCGTTGAATTAGACAAATATCTAAGAACAACAGCGCGTTCCTTTTACGTATAAAGCTTAAAATCAAAAATCTATTTAAAATAATCAAAGCTTTATCTAGAAATTACTTACCAGTACAGCCCTTTAGTATCTTATCTACATAAAAAGGTACATATGAGTAAATGTTATATTATATAATTATAACCAGACATGTTTTTTTAGTAACTGCAATTTCAAATTGATACTTCAAAATACCAAACTAAACTATTTATACCTTCAATTTCATGTATTAATCTTTCCATAGAAAATAGTTTCAAAACAGATTATTTTCATAAATAGTAGTTATTTGATGTGCTATCTCTCTCGTATGTGTGACTGCATTTGTTGATATCTTCTCTTGCCTTATTTACTGTATTTTTATTTTATTTTTTCATAGCTTAAGTGGCCATCTTTTGTTGGAATAAAGAATGTTATCATCTACAGCTAATTTTAATATTTTTCAATATTTTTAACAGCAAATAAAAACCTAAAAAGCAATATTTATTCTTCGAGTGACCCATCCCACTACAAGCTACAGGTGTATACTTGTCTGATGGCAATACGGAACAGTACAGGTAGATGACACGCATGTTTTCTGTGGGTGCCAGTGATTGGAAAAAAGTCATTCAATCCTGTACATTTTGGACATGATCAATGACGTGTTTTCAGACATTACATCTGCCAAATATAACATTAAAAACTTGTCGTAGACGGCCAAAATTATAGACAGGTTGCACCTATAACGACCACCTATCTGAAATGGCGAATATTTATGGTCTCCTTGAGTGGCCGTTATAAACAAGGTTGGACTATAAACAACTATTCTTCTATCTTCATTATTTCGTTAAGTTCAAAAACGGCTTGAAAGTTCCAAGAGTAAGACATTTTCGCCTGCTTTCAACAAACTTTAAACAAGTCAGGTACGTTAATCAGACCACAACGTAAAAAAGATTTAATAGCGTAAAACAATTCGTTTTTGTTTCATCACTGTAACTGGTGTGAAGCAGCCATTCAGAAATACTGTTCAAAACCGCATGTTCTTCTTTTGTCACTCTATCAACGTTTTCTTCCCATAGATACTCGCAAATTTATTTTCCTTCGCGTTTGTGCTGTTGAAAACTAACAAATTTGGTAGGCCATTATAGGGTATATTTGCTATTTTTAGCAACACTTGGACGGTGTTTTATTTTTGGCCTAATATCGTAGGTGTCCGGGACGGATTTCAGATTCTTGATGTAGTCCACGATAGAATCGTGTCTTTTAATGCGCGGAAAATGTGTAAATACGCAATGCTGGATTACATGAGTCAACGATTCGTTGACTCTATTGCAGTGTCTGCATTTCTTGTTGACGTCCTGACCTCGGTTACAATTTTCAACGGTAGGTAGCCGACCAATACGAAGTTTTAGAAACTCGCGGTATGTCTTTCCACTGATGATACATGTTCGACCATTTAGCCACACTTGCCTATCAGGATTACTTCTGAATTCAACCAACGGTCTGCCATCCACTGATTCGTACAATTTAGTGCTGAAATCGACTCTTTTGCTTCTGGCCTCCTGTAGCGAAATCTCCCCCAGCATCTTAAGGCATTTAGATTGTAATTTGCAAATGCCGGGGTCGGCCAGAAGATCTTTGATTGCCGGATCGTTAGAGGATTCCAAAGAATGAAGCCGCTTTAAGAGGATTCGTGGAATTGATCTTTCACAGGTAGTAAATCCCAGACCGCCTTCTTTACATTTGGCATAAAAATATGCGTTCGGAGTGTCCATAGGTAAGTCAACCACACTCTTGATCCACATCCTTATGATGTTATCAAACGAAACCGAGAGACCTTTGGTCAGTCTACCCAAAACCATTTGGTGTTGGAATCTAGGAATCAAGTTGGTGCGCAAAAGTTCTAGTTTCTGATATGGCTTGAGAGGTGCTCGATGTAGCCGTGCCAGTAGTTCTTTAAGGCTAGTAATATTTGGCTTCATCTTGCCATGCGGATTAAAGTCGACACCAAGGTAGCGAAAGGAGCTATCGTAATCAGTAGCGGTGATGAAAGTGTCGGAGATTTTAAATGTTGGCTCCCTGATGACAATGGGAGCTCTATCCTTCTTTGACGATGTCAGGCGCATCAAGAAGCATTTCCTGATATTAATGGTTATGCCCCGAAGATCGAAGAAGTGGACTGTTTTCTGGAGCAAGGTATCCATTCCAGGCTTTGTTTCCGACAATAAGATTCCAACATTAAGATTGGAACAGTTTCATTTTCATTGTTGTCAGCACATTCTTCTTCATTACACAAATCCTGATTAACAAGATGAAGAGATCATACTTATTTCGTTGTACAATTTTAAATCGGTTATCATATATCTTCATACTCACCATATCATTATTTACCACATCACCATCATCATCGAATTCTAGAAAATGAGCCGTGAAGCTTGCTTCCGCTTAATCGAATAAGTAAAATTTGAGTCATATTCATCTGAACTTGTTTCTCCATCTTCATCATTTTCTTCTTCCGTGTTTTCCTTGGTAAATAAAAAGTTACCCTTTAAGAAATTTTAGTACACATTTATTAAATTTTCATTTCATTTCACATTATTCTATTTTGATATTTACAATAATATAACATTATATACTTATGTTATTTTGGACAGGTCTCTTCACAACTGATTTCAATAGTACTTTCACATAGTAAAAGATTCGTTTTTGTCCAACATTCAATCTGTTTTCGTGAAATGTTGGAATGTCCATTGTGTCGTCTTCACATCTTATAGTAACCTGCAGTTAACATTGAAATACAAGTTAACACATACACAATCATATATCATACTACATCACCATGAAGAGCAGTCCTACCTGCACAATATGCTAAGAGCTTCACTTTCTTTGACTGTATATAGTAATCTTTATGAGTCTCTTTCTGCAAATACGCACATATGAGATTATCATCATTCCAGAAACCACCGTTGATTGATGATGGTTTACTCTCTCTATACGGTGTTGGTACCTAAAAATATTCAAAACTGACATTAGTACCTTGTAAATCTAATGTGAAATGTTGAAATTTTTAAATCTCTGTAACATATGCTATTTCACTGCAAACATTCCCAAGTCATTTTATTCATCAATAACTACTCACTCGATAATTCTATACCATCTTTGAATTTAGTGGTATAGCCCGTCACATACTTCAACAGCATGTCATGTCCATTGGACACCTGAAGTACATTATCTGCATTAATTACCTCTCACACAAATTCAAAAGCATAACATCTTTTTTTTTCGATTCCAAAGAAAACAAGTCATCACTACACAGGGTGAAAATGTTTAACAAATATAACCTGTACATCCATTCGACACATAAGTGTTCCAAGCATAGTGTCTATATAGGCACGCAAGTTATTTGCGAATGCTCTGGCGTCGTGCTGCAAAATTATGTTTCCTTGTTCGTCAATATGGCTGTCGTTTGGTTGCACTTTTGCATGATATACTGACTGATCTGATGGTTGCAAGTTCTTAACCTAAAGATAAATCTTACCAGTCAGTAGGATTTTTCTCCTCCATTGTCCATTTAATTCTTTTCAGATTTATATCTCTTACATTCTTCAACCACGGTACCATATGACTGTGTAGTGTACCTCTTTTTTGGCATTCGAACCTGTAAAAGTACGTGTTCACGTTTCTGTCTTTGTACCTATGAATATATTAAGAGACAACTTCTCATTTAACAATACATTTCTCCTACCTATTTTAAAATAGTACATTCAAATTTCGGCCTGTAAATATTCAATAAATATATGGCTGACAAAGTGTATTACCTAGCACCAGAGAATAAGGAGTCTTTCCACCTTTCGAAATTTGCTGCCAGTTATACCCTCTTATCAGTTGTTCTAGAATGTGCATAACGTGAATATTTGATACCATTCCATTATTCAATAAGTCTCCGCTATATATTGAAAACCTTTCGCACAACATATTCAATACGCATGCGATTTAATAGAACATACACTTATAATTGCTGTTATATCACTCAATTAATGGTATCAAAAAAACAATAGCGCACACCAACTAGGTGGGGTCCAATTAAAGGTCGTACCTTTGGGAACGTCCATTCGTATGGACTAATTGTTATGAAAAGGCTGGGGTAACCTTATTGACGTTGCCATTTCCAATACGTAGATGCAAACCATTTATCTTCTAGTGATTTGCCAGCACTAACATTGAACTTTCTGCCAACACTCACAGCACCTACGATTTTGTAAAAATTTATTACATAACCTCTTCAAATGCGACTTTGTCATCACTGCAACCCTTTTAATATTTCTATATACCTGAAACAGTTTTGAATATCCATCTGTCGAATTGGTACTGGAGAAGCAAAAAGTCATTCCCGTAATTCACAATGGGACACTTTATGTCGAAAACTAATCTTTGCAGATTTCCTTGTAGAACCACCTGGCAAAATATAAATGAGGTATGCTGCATGAAATCTTTTCCACCTGTGTTCTTATATCCCTTTCTCAAAAAGAACTATACCTTCAAGGCCACTTTCACACCGATCTCTTTTCAAATATAGCAGGGGCCAAAGAGCACATTCCAAGTATTTGTGAGCAACATTAGGGTCTTGTATGCAAACATACCTGTAGGCGTTTATATAATGATTATGTTGGTCAAAAAAGTTTACTACGATATTATGTTTTATTGTTATGTTGTTTTTTACGCCAGTCAACTTTAGGCAACAGTGATAGTGAAAACCGCTACTGTTTTCATGGTCTTCTTTGCAACACGCCCAGTGACTAACTTTAATTTTGCCCGAACCAGCATTGAACTCTTCGACTAACATGTTTGCGAAGCTTTCACGAGTTGGAAAATATTCTTCATTTGCACGTGAATAAGTCACTAAATACTGTCTTCGACCAACTTTTGGATTTTCTAAACTGCTTTTGTTCATTTTTGTTACGTTTTGATATTATTTTTGTTACGTTTTGATATTATTTTTGTTACGTTTTGATATTGTTTTATTTGTCTAAAAAAATGTGTTGATCTGTTTTATGTGAGTTTGTTTATGAGAGGTAGTCACTTCTTAAACTGTCTCACACACAAACACACACAGATGCTTGTAATGTGTACGCCTTATATTTGACTGCACATGATATGGCATGTAATGTGTTAACGTTGTTAACACATGGCTTTGTTAACACATGTTATGGCACATATGCTTGTAATGTGTATGCTATGTATTTGACTACACATGATATGGCATCACCGGCTGTAATGTGTTACCATTGTTACGCATGTTATGGCACAGATTCTTGTAATGTGTACGCCATATATTTGACTGCACATGATATGGCATCATCCCCTGTAATGTGTTAGCGTTGTTAACACATGTTGTGGCACAGAAGCTTGTAATGTGTACGCCATGTATTTGACTGCACATGATATGTCATCACCGCCTGTAATGTGCTAGCGTTGTTAACACATTGTGGAACAGATGCTTGTAATGTGTACCCCATGTATTTGACTGCAAATGATATGGCATCACCGCCTGTAATGTGTTAGCATTGTTAACACATGTTATGGCACAGATGTTTGTAATGTGTATGCCATGTAAATGACTGCATATGGTATGGTATCACTTCCTGTAATGTGTGACCTTGAGGATAAAGACCGGCAACTTGCAGTACCGAGCCAAGAAAATGCGGAGCTACGGCAACGAGCATTGCAGAGCTGGCAGACATAATCACTATATGAAGAGATGTCAGCGTTTACGGCTCACGGTGAGAATACACCTTTTAAGAGTGAGGTACCCTAATATGATAGTAAGAGAACCGGAATGCGACGATCCCAATGCTGTACATGCCTGGTGCCGCTTCAAAGAAGATATCCTTGGCACTGACAATTTTTACATCAACCATTTTACATTACCCGATCAAGATACACGGGAGCTTTTTGAAGAGATGTTCAACATCAATATGATGTAAGCAGCGATAATTTTGTGAGTTTTTCCAAGTCACAAAAAAATGCTTGCCGCTTGACCGCTATGGATGGAGAAAAAAAAGTAATGGAATATAACAACAAATGTGGAAGCATACGTACAACAACAACAATTTACGGATCACTACAATACCTCTGTACCTGTGCTGCAATGTTGTATTAGGGCAGCGTCAGTTACTGGTTATTGTCCGCAATGTTTAGAAAATTTTACGTTTCGAAATGGACCATACTACGAAGGATTTGAGTATCCAACTGATGAAGAGCTTTTACATAGAGTAGCATCAGGAAAAGAGGCATGGGCAACATTCGCAAGATGTGAGATCGACATGGAGTTGGAGAATGATATAAAGCGCCTAGGGCTGCATATGGTTAGTGCGGATGTGAACAAATACGGTGTTATCTGTTATGAAGTAATCAAAAATAAAGAAGCAAAGCTAGCAGATCTAGCAGACTTGGACAAGATAGGCGACATCCTAGACTTTCATATACCAGATAGACGGCTGGTTGACATCAACCTTAATAACGAGCCAAATGTTATTCAAGGAATCGTGTATGGATACCTTTTTTATACCTTACGTCCTTATGATTATCTACGAGATCCAGATGATTGGGATGAAGATGATGATTGGGATGACGATGATCAAAGATGACATACCATATCACCACTCTTTCACATAGTCCGGAGGTACTTCGATAACCTCTGGTACCCACATTAATTCCTCTGCGACGAAACTACGGTCAGGCCCGTTTTTTAAATAATACAACACACAACTGTTAGGCTGTTGTACGATACAATCCAGTCTATATGTTTTCTTACTCCAAAAAGCGTCGGTTGCACGTCTCCTTGCATCTCCATGTTCTTCTCCAGGTTGCAACAAATATAAATACAACCCATCCTCGGGTAAAGGTTTTTCATCAGGATACTCTTCGCTTTTCACAAGTGGTACATCATCCAGTTTGATGGCTTTTGATGGTTTCATTCCAATCATCTCGGTCTTAGTATTGTTTAAATTCTTCACTGTAGTGTACAGGTGTTTCACCCATATTTTACTTGGCTCCTCACTAACTAACTCCTGAGCATCTTGAGGTTTGAAAAGTCTCTCTGCAAGGATCTTGTTGTACGATTCAACAAAAGCTGTAAAGGTGTGATGATACTTGGTTGTAGCTCGTTTAATCTCCACCCCTTTACCTTCCAAAAGTTTTGTTACATCCGATTTAAATTCTGAACCATTATCACACTGGAAGGTTTTGGGATAGTGTAAAGGTCCCTTTTTGTAAATATCCTTGATCATATCTGCAACCTCGCTGGCCTTTTTCGTACGTAGAGGTCTCGCTACCTTATATCTTGAGGCTACATCGATCTCCGTGAGGATATATTTATACACATTTCCGTAAACTTATCATGCGGCATGTAGAGCAGATCGAACTGGTGCATTTTGTTCGGTTTTGTGATAGTAAAATGGGGATAATCAATTTTTTTGGGCCTCGAATATGCCGAAGAAAAAATAGTTACCGAGCCAGCCAATGTTTGACTTTCTTTTTGGATAGTCCACTTTCAGCGAGCAATTTGATAGCTTTTCTACCAACCCAAAGATGTTCTGGGTTGTAGTAAATACTACTCAGTTTTTTTGCCTCTTCTTCTGTTACGATATGGGCAGTTTCAATTAACTTGGTTGTACAGACCATCCTTGTAAAAGGGAGATCTTGCTTTGCATAGAGATCTTTAGAGGGTTTAATCTGTACCACTTAAAATAAGAGTCATTAGACTAGTCAAATCACTACAGCTTGCTGTTTTGTTATCTTATAATCATTGACTTCTTTACTTTTGACATGTTTATTACATGTTAAAATGTGTGCTTTTTTTCTTTTTTTCTTACAAGTATTTATAAGCTCCGTATCCCAAAAAGCTAGGGATCCTACAATGAACGTAAGTTCACCGTCCTGTTGATGTTTGGAAGGTGTATAAAAATCAGACAATTTTGGAGCTTTATCGACAGTAGCGATTTAATACTCCCGCATGCCTGCATCATGATCCCACAAGTTTTCACCGGCTTGTCTCATAAGCTCTCGTTGATGATTATACCAGTCGATTTTTGCTTGTCTATCCCTTACCCATTGTGCCTGAGCAGCTTGTAGCTGTTCAATAGCTTTATCGTGCTTTTTGCCTTCTTCTTCGCCATGTCCCGAAAGCTTACTAAATAGATTACTACCACTAAATGCTAATGCGTTTATTGCTGCCCTGCGACAAGAACGCCTATAGTTGCCATGTTTGTTTATTTTTTACTTCTTGGGAACAATTGAAGCCGGGATCCATCCTTTTTTCACGGCCATTTCCCGACTTGCACGTCCCTGTCATTTTCAGCACGTCGTCCATGTCCTTTTTGCAGAAGGTTGTGTAATCCCTAGAAATTTCTTACCTGCCAGGGCATAACCCCGAAGGTAAACCCGAGATCGACCAAGGTTTCGTATAACATATCAATTATTTCTTTTTCGTACGGTGTTATATTAGAGGCCATTTATTATATAGATAACGCATTTTAAAAGTTTCTATTTTTTGATTTTGAACTTTTTTGCTAGCGCAGTGCCCCTGCGGAGCCTCAAGGCGATCTGCGACTTCAACAGGAGGCGGTTGCTCTGATGATTTTTCAGGTTGCTGCTGCTCTTTAAAAAATTTATACCAAATACCAACGCCTACTATAACAATTAACGTTACTGCTTTCGCTCCTAAAACGGCGGTAGAACTTGATGTACTTGCTGAAGTACTTGACGAAGTTCTTGATATTGAACTGTCTCCAGAAGAGTGCCTCAGTTCTTCTTTCCTTTTCTTCATCAATGCTGCTAACTTCTGACCTTGTGCTACTCTACCTGGATGCTTTACTGTTTTTGTAATTATATGTTGTTCTGTACCTTGTTGTGTTCTGTCGCTCATTTATTATTATTATTATTATTATTATTTTATAGAAGATGTACCTCTATAAAATTGAAATCACACACTATTCTCGATAATTTTCCTCTTCTTTTTCTTCTACGTTTTCATTATTATTTTTTTGGACAGCACTGTAGTATGATTCGAAGTGTGCGCCAAAACTAAAAGTGGAGCTAAAAATTTACCAAATGTAACATGAAACAGAATACCGAGATCAGTCATGGATTCTTTAATAATGGGATCATTATCGATATCCTCCCTCAATTTTTGAACAGAGTCGATACAAATCAGGTTGCTTACAGCATTTGAATACAAATTTACTACATGGGCAGATAATGCCTGGCCTGTTTTTTTCAGGAGTATCAACAACATCAAATATTTTAGCAATATCACTCATTCTGTTTATTATATACATAGATATACATCCATGTTTTATTACTAGCGCCACTTGTAGTTGACTGCACATGATATGGCATCACTGCCTGTAATGTGTTAGCGTTGTTAACGCATGTTATGGCACAGATGCTTCTAATGTCGGCACCAGTAAAAACAAAACAAATAAAAAATAAAAAAAGTCATACGAGTTATTTTATGCAGTTACAGCCGCTGTTGTTCAGCTATTCATGTCAGACCATTGTTTTGTCAGATTTGTGTCTTTTAGAGGTAGGGTTGCTCTCATTGAAATGGCATTGTATTTGCTGTATTTACTGTTCTTTTTTTCTTTTTAGTTCTAGTCATAATAGCAACAAAGAATGTATACCTTAGGAGTACTAATTTTCGCGGGTACATTTTTTCGCGAAATATTTCGCGATGATAAATTTGCGAAAATTAATACCCGCGAATTTCTTTTTCAATTGAAATTTGCGAAAATTAATACCCGCGAAAAAAGCTAAATTTATCAGGTAGAGAAAGACTACGTCGATAATGCTTCCCAGTTACCGTTGCTTGTACTCTTGTAATCCTTGATATCTCCATTGGAAGATGTCCCACCACACGTTGTGCATTATTTGATTTGCATACTTTAATAGAAAAAACATCGTAGGGACTATGCTTTTCTGCGTCATATTTATGAAATCGCAAGAGATAAATGTTGTTTCCCAGACACGTTTTTAATCCTGTCGGAGTTTTACTTTGCTTATGAGTTCTGATTCAAGTCATCTTTCGAACATTTTTTTCTTTCTGAAGTAGAATATCAAGAGTCCCATTCATTTTTCGAACGTTTGTGACACAGTAAACAATAGGAACGTTCAAACGTTTGTGAAATGATGGAACATAGAAGGCTATTTTTGTTTAGAACATTCTTTCTTCGTAAAGTAAAACGTTGAGTTCAGTTGCTCTTTTTTTGGCTTTGTGAAATAAGAATTATTTGGAAAGTGTTTCAAGATGTCGTTGATACGCATGTTGGCTAAAAAAAAGGAAACCGCCGCTGCCATCGCTGTTCCACCAAAGGTCACAGACGTCACTGAACAGCCATCAAGTTTAAAACTTCCAACGCAAGCTGAGTCAAGTAAGTTATAGTCTACTTACTAAACTAAACTCACTCACTTTCCCTTCACTTTTTACTTTTGGATATCTCTTGAGAAAGGGAAAGAGCGCAATCAAAATCGGAAGCAGAGATATCCGGGAAGCAAAAGAGAGAGAGCCAGGTATCGTGGCTAGGTAAGTTATGTTCTCAACCAGATGCGTTCGTATAGAAAAACTGAATTAAATGAAATGAGTAAACTCGCACGTTCTCGGTGCTGCAAATGAGTGAGGCTATTCATGAACATGGGCAACAGACGAATCCTCCCTCTTTCTTTTTAATTAACTCAGCCATATTCATTTCAGGTCTCGGAGAAGTTGATTTTGACGTCTATTGGAAAGTATGCAAGCTGTCATGGGGTAGCCAGAGCAAGAACGAAGCGAAACTCAAAGAAGCAAGTCGCAAGAATGTATCACCCAAAAAAAAGGTAGCTAACAAGATGCGTGGACGCCCAACGTTACTTGGTCAAAAACTCGACACGCTTGTACAAAAGTTCCTGAGAGCTACTAGTTGTGGATGTTAGGCGCACGTGATAACAACTACAATGACGAAGCACTCTTAACTTCAAGGCACAACCTTTCTAAGCGTTTCAGTTGATTTTGGTTTGTTCTCTGCAGTAAATAGCATAAAACACGTGCTATTACGAGTGTCTTTGTAGGAGATGAAACAAGCGGAAATTACACTTACAACATTAGTTACACTTCAACAATGGGTTCAACCGGGATTTGAAGCCGGGACCTCTCGCACCCAAAGCGAGAGTCATGCCACTAGATCATTGAGCCTCTATGTCAGGTGCAACATGTCACAATGTTGAAAGACCTATTAAGAATGGATTTGGTAAGATAGGGACTGTCTTTGTCGTCTCTAAGGATATAATAAAATGCTTCACTACCCAATAGTGAAGTCACAATCTGGAGCATGACTTTTTCCTTACAATTAATTGACTCAAAAAACATTATTTTTGTAACCATGCTTTAATACCGTTTTTTATGACCCTGACGTGACTTGAACACGCAACCTTCTGATCTGGAGACAGACGCCCTACCATTGCGCCACAGAGTCCCTAACTAATCAACTGCGTAAGACGGAGACGATGAGTAGTTACGTTATTACTATATGTGTACCCGTCCCGAATCGAAAAGAAACGTTGTGGATGTTAGGCGCACGTGATAACACCTACAATAAGGAAGCACTCTTAACTTCACTGCAAAATTTACGTTTCAGTTGAGTTTGGTTTGTTCTCTGCAATAAATAGCATAAAACACGTGCTATTACGAGGGTCTTTGTAGGAGATAAAACAAGCGGAAATTGCACTTACAACATTAGCTACACTTCAACAACGGTCTCAGCCGGGATTTGAAGCCGGGACCTCACGCACCCAAAGCGAGAATCATGCCACTAGACCATTGAGCCTCCATGTCACGTGCAACATGTCACAATGTTGAAAGACCTATTAAGAATGGATTTGGTTAGATAGGGACAGTCTTTGTCGTCTCTAAGGATATAATAGAATGCTTCACTACGCAATAGTGAAGTCACAATCTGGAGCATGACTTTTTCCTTACAATTAATTGACTAAAAAAACATTATTTTTGTAAACAAGGTTTAATACCATTTTTTATGACCCTGACGTGAATTGAACACGCAACCTTCGGATCTGTAGTCAGACGCGCTACCATTGCGCCACAGAGTCCCTAACTAATCAACTGCGCAAGACAGGGACGATGAGTAGTTACGTTATTACTATATGTGTACCCTTCCCGAATCGAAAGGGCACGTTGTGGATGTTAGGCGCACGTGATAACACCTACAATAAGGAAGCACTCTTAACTTCAAGGCACAACCTTTCTAAGCGTTTCAGTTGATTTTGGTTTGTTCTCTGCAGTAAATAGCATAAAACACGTGCTATTACGAGTGTCTTTGTAGGAGATGAAACAAGCGGTAATTGCACTTACAACATTAGTTACACTTCAACAATGGGCTCAGCCGGGATTTGAAGCCGGGACCTCACGCACCCAAAGCGAGAATCATGCCACTAGACCATTGAGCCTCCATGTGACGTGCAACATGTCACAATGTTGGAAGACCTATTAAGTATGGATTTGGCGAGATAGGGACTGTCTTCGCTGTCTCTAAGGATATAATAAAATGCTTCACTACCCAATAGTGAAGTCACAATCTGGAGCATGACTTTTTCCTTACAATTAATTGACTCAAAAAACATTATTTTTGTAACCATGCTTTAATACCGTTTTTTATGACCCTGACGTGAATTGAACACGCAACCTTCGGATCTGAAGTCAGACGCGCTACCATTGGGCCACAGAGTCCCTAACTAATCAACTGCGTAAGACGGGGACGATGAGTAGTTACGTTATTACTATATGTGTACCCGTCCCGAATCGAAAAGAAACGTTGTGGATGTTAGGCGCACGTGATAACACCTACAATAAGGAAGCACTCTTAACTTTACTGCAAAATTTACGTTTCAGTTGAGTTTGGTTTGTTCTCTGCAATAAATAGCATAAAACACGTGCTATTACGAGGGTCTTTGTAGGAGATAAAACAAGCGGAAATTGCACTTACAACATTAGCTACACTTCAACAATGGTCTCAGCCGGGATTTGAAGCCGGGACCTCACGCACCCAAAGCGAGAATCATGCCACTAGACCATTGAGCCTCCATGTGACGTGCAACATGTCACAATGTTGGAAGACCTATTAAGAATGGTTTTGGTTAGATAGGGACAGTCTTTGTCGTCTCTAAGGATATAATAGAATGCTTCACTACGCAATAGTGAAGTCACAATCTGGAGCATGACTTTTTCCTTACAATTAATTGACTAAAAAAACATTATTTTGTAAACAAGGTTTAATACCATTTTTATGACCCCTGACGTGAATTGAACACGCAACCTTCGGATCTGTAGTCAGACGCGCTACCATTGCGCCACAGAGTCCCTAACTAATCAACTGCGCAAGACAGGGACGATGAGTAGTTACGTTATTACTATATGTGTACCCTTCCCGAATCGAAAGGGCACGTTGTGGATGTTAGGCGCACGTGATAACACCTGCAATAAGGAAGCACTCTTAACTTCAAGGCACAACCTTTCTAAGCGTTTCAGTTGATTTTGGTTTGTTCTCTGCAGTAAATAGCATAAAACACGTGCTATTACGAGTGTCTTTGTAGGAGATGAAACAAGCGGTAATTGCACTTACAACATTAGTTACACTTCAACAATGGGCTCAGCCGGGATTTGAAGCCGGGACCTCACGCACCCAAAGCGAGAATCATGCCACTAGACCATTGAGCCTCCATGTGACGTGCAACATGTCACAATGTTGGAAGACCTATTAAGTATGGATTTGGCGAGATAGGGACTGTCTTCGCCGTCTCTAAGGATATAATAAAATGCTTCACTACCCAATAGTGAAGTCACAATCTGGAGCATGACTTTTTCCTTACAATTAATTGACTCAAAAAACATTATTTTTGTAACCATGCTGTAATACCGTTTTTTATGACCCTGACGTGAATTGAACACGCAACCTTCGGATCTGAAGTCAGACGCGCTACCATTGGGCCACAGAGTCCCTAACTAATCAACTGCGTAAGACGGGGACGATGAGTAGTTACGTTATTACTATATGTGTACCCGTCCCGAATCGAAAAGAAACGTTGTGGATGTTAGGCGCACGTGATAACACCTACAATAAGGAAGCACTCTTAACTTCACTGCAAAATTTACGTTTCAGTTGAGTTTGGTTTGTTCTCTGCAATAAATAGCATAAAACACGTGCTATTACGAGGGTCTTTGTAGGAGATAAAACAAGCGGAAATTGCACTTACAACATTAGCTACACTTCAACAATGGTCTCAGCCGGGATTTGAAGCCGGGACCTCACGCACCCAAAGCGAGAATCATGCCACTAGACCATTGAGCCTCCATGTCACGTGCAACATGTCACAATGTTGAAAGACCTATTAAGAATGGATTTGGTTAGATAGGGACAGTCTTTGTCGTCTCTAAGGATATAATAGAATGCTTCACTACGCAATAGTGAAGTCACAATCTGGAGCATGACTTTTTCCTTACAATTAATTGACTAAAAAAACATTATTTTTGTAAACAAGGTTTAATACCATTTTTTATGACCCTGACGTGAATTGAACACGCAACCTTCGGATCCGGAGGCAGATGCGCTACCATTGCGCCACAGAGTCCCTAACAAATCAACTGCATAAGACAGGGACGATGAGTAGTTACGTTATTACTATATGTGTACCCGTCCCGAGTCGAAAGGGCACGTTGTGGATGTTAGGCGCACGTGATAACACCTACAATAAGGAAGCGCTCTTAACTGCAAGGCAAAACCTTTCTAAGCGTTTTAGTTGATTTTGGTTTGTTCTCTGCAGTAAATAGCATAAAACACGTGCTATTATGAGTGTCTTTGTAGGAGATAAAACAAGCGGAAATTGCACTTACAACATTAGTTACACTTCAACAATGGGCTCAACCGGTATTTGAACCCGGGAGCTCTCGCACCCAAAGCGAGAATCATGCCACTAGACCATTGAGCCTCCATGACACGTGCAACATCACACAATGTTGGAAGACCTATTAAGAATGGATTTATTCAGATAGGGACTGTCTTCGTCGTCTCTAAGGATATAATAAAATGCTTCACAACGCAATAGAGAAGTCACAATCTGGAGCATGACTTTTTCCTTACAATTAATTGACTCAAAAAACATTATTTTTCTAACCATGCTTTAACACCGTTTTTTATGACCCTGACGTGAATTGAACACGCAACCTTCTGATCTGGAGTCAGACGCGATACAGTTTCGCCACAGAGTCCCTAACCTTTCAACTGCGTAAGACAGGGACGATGAGTAGTTACGTTATTACTATATGTGTACCCGTCCCGAATCGAAAGGAAACGTTGTGGATGTTAGGCGCACGTGATAACACCTACAATAAGGTAGCACTCTAAACTTCAAGGCAAAACCTTTCTAAGCGTTTCAGTTGATTTTGGTTTGTTCTCTGCAGTAAATAGCATAAAACACGTGCTATTATGAGTGTATTTGTAGGAGATAAAACAAGCGGAAATTGCACTTACAACATTAGTTACATTTAAACAATGGGCTCAACCGGGATTTGAACCCGGGACCTCTCGCACCCAAATCGAGAATCATGCCACTAGACCATTGAGCCTCTATGTCAGGTGCAACATGTCACAATGTTGAAAGACCTGTTAAGAATGGTTTTGGTCAGATAGGGACTGTCTTTGTCGTCTCTAAGGATATAATAAAATGCTTCAGTACGCAATAGTGAAGTCACAATCTGGAGCATGACTTTTTCCTTACAATTAATTGACTCAAAAAAACATTATTTTTGTAACCATGCTTTAATACCGTTTTTTATGACCCTGACGTGAATTGAACACGCAACCTTCTGATCTGTAGTCAGACGCGCCACAATTGCGCCACAGAGACCCTAACTAATCACCCGCGCAAGAGAGGGACGATGAGTAGTTACGTTATTACTATATGTGTACCCGTCCCGAATCGAAAGGGCACGTTGTGGATGTTAGGCGCACGTGATAACACCTACAATAAGGAAGCACTCTTAACTTCACTGCAAAACTTACGTTTCAGTTGATTTTGGTTTGTTCTCTGCAGTAAATAGCATAAAACACGTGCTATTACGAGTGTCTTTGTAGGAGATGAAACAAGCGGTAATTGCACTTACAACATTAGTTACACTTCAACAATGGGCTCAGCCGGGATTTGAAGCCGGGACCTCACGCACCCAAAGCGAGAATCATGCCACTAGACCATTGAGCCTCCATGTGACGTGCAACATGTCACAATGTTGGAAGACATATTAAGTATGGATTTGGTGAGATAGGGACTGTCTTCACCGTCTCTAAGGATATAATAAAATGCTTCACTACCCAATAGTGAAGTCACAATCTGGAGCATGACTTTTTCCTTACAATTAATTGACTCAAAAAATATTATTTATGTAACCATGCTGTAATACCGTTTTTTATGACCCTGACGTGAATTGAACACGCAACCTTCGGATCTGAAGTCAGACGCGCTACCATTGGGCCACAGAGTCCCTAACTAATCATCTGCGTAAGACGGGGACGATGAGTAGTTACGTTATTACTATATGTGTACCCGTCCCGAATCGAAAAGAAACGTTGTGGATGTTAGGCGCACGTGATAACACCTACAATAAGGAAGCACTCTTAACTTCACTGCAAAATTTACGTTTCAGTTGAGTTTGGTTTGTTCTCTGCAATAAATAGCATAAAACACGTGCTATTACGAGGGTCTTTGTAGGAGATAAAACAAGCGGAAATTGCACTTACAACATTAGCTACACTTCAACAATGGTCTCAGCCGGGATTTGAAGCCGGGACCTCACGCACCCAAATCGAGAATCATGCCACTAGACCATTGAGCCTCCATGTCACGTGCAACATGTCACAATGTTGGAAGACCTCTTAAGTATGGATTTGGTCAGATAGGGACTGTCTTCGTCGTCTCTAAGGATATAATAAAATGTTTCACTACGCAATAGTGAAGTCACAATCTGAAACATGACTTTTTCCTTACAATTAATTGACTCAAAAAACATTATTTTTGTAAAGAAGGTTTAATACCATATTTTGTGACCCTGACGTGAATTGAACACGCAACCTTCGGATCTGAAGTCGGGCGCGCTACCATTGGGCCACAGAGTCCCTAACTAATCAACTGCGTAAGACGGGGACGATGAGTAGTTACGTTATTACTATATGTGTACCCTTCCCGAATCGAAAGGGCACGTTGTGGATGTTAGGCCCACGTGATAACACCTACAATAAGGTAGCACTCTTAATTTAACTGCAAAACTTACGTTTCAGTTGAGTTTGGTTTGTTCTCTGCAGTAAATAACATAAAACACGTGCTATTACGAGTGTCTTTGTAGGAGATGAAACAAGCGGAAATTGCACTTACAACATTAGTTACACTTCCACAATGGGCTCAACCGGGATTTGAACCCGAGACCTCTTGCATCCAAAGCAAGAATGATGCCACTAGACCATTGAGCCTCTATGTCAGGTGCAACATGTCACAATGTTGAAAGACCTATTAAGAATGGTTTTGGTCAGATAGGGACTGTCTTTGTCGTCTCTAAGGATATAATAAAATGCTTCACTACGCCATAGTGAAGTCACAATCTGGAGCATGACATTTTCCTTACAATTAATTGACTCAAAAAACATTATTTTTGTAACCATGCTTTAATACCGTTTTTTATGACCCTGACGTGAATTGAACACGCAACCTTCTGATCTGGAGTCAGAGGCGCTACAATTGCGCCACAGAGTCCCTAACTATTCAACTGCGTAAGACAGGGACGATGAGTAGTTATGTTATTACTATATGTGTACCCGTCCCGAATCGAAAGGGCACGTTGTGGATGTTAGGCGCACGTGATAACACCTACAATAAGGTAGCACTCTAAACTTCAAGGCAAAACCTTTCTCAGCGTTTCAGTTGATTTTGGTTTGTTCTCTGCAGTAAATAGCATAAAACACGTGCTATTACGAGGGTCTTTGTGGGAGATAAAACAAGCGGAAATTGCACTTACAACATTAGCTACACTTCAACAATGGGCTCAGCCGGGATTTGGAAGCTGGGACCTCACGCACCCAAAGCGAGAATAATGCCACTAGACCATTGAGCCTCCATGACATGTCCAACATGTCACAATGTTAAAAGACCTATTAAGAATGGATTTGGTCAGATAGGGACTGTCTTTGTCGTCTCTAAGGATGTAATAAAATGCTTCACTACGCAATAGTGAAGTCACAATCTGGAGCATGACTTTTTCCTTACAATTAATTGACTCAAAAAACATTATTTTTGTAACTATGCTTTAATACCGTTTTTTATGACCCTGACGTGAATTGAACACGCAACCTTCTGATCTGGAGTCAGACGCGCTACAATTGCGCCACAGAGTCCCTAACTATTCAACTGCGTAAGACAGGGACGATGAGTAGTTACGTTATTACTATATGTGTACCGGTCCCGAATCGAAAGGGCACGTTGTGGATGTTAGGCGCACGTGATAACACCTACAATAAGGAAGCACTCTAAACTTCAAGGCAAAACCTTTCTAAGCGTTTCAGTTGATTTTGGTTTGTTCTCTGCAATAAATAGCATAAAACACGTGCTATTACGAGGGTCTTTGTAGGAGATAAAACAAGCGGAAATTGCACTTACAACATTAGCTACACTTCAACAATGGTCTCAGCCGGGATTTGAAGCCGGGACCTCACGCACCCAAATCGAGAATCATGCCACTAGACCATTGAGCCTCCATGTCACGTGCAACATGTCACAATGTTGGAAGACCTCTTAAGTATGGATTTGGTCAGATAGGGACTGTCTTCGTCGTCTCTAAGGATATAATAAAATGCTTCACTACGCAATAGTGAAGTCACAATCTGAAACATGACTTTTTCCTTACAATTAATTGACTCAAAAAACATTATTTTTGTAAAGAAGGTTTAATACCATATTTTGTGACCCTGACGTGAATTGAACACGCAACCTTCGGATCTGAAGTCGGGCGCGCTACCATTGGGCCACAGAGTCCCTAACTAATCAACTGCGTGAGACGGGGACGATGAGTAGTTACGTTATTACTATATGTGTACCCTTCCCGAATCGAAAGGGCACGTTGTGGATGTTAGGCCCACGTGATAACACCTACAATAAGGTAGCACTCTTAATTTAACTGCAAAACTTACGTTTCAGTTGAGTTTGGTTTGTTCTCTGCAGTAAATAACATAAAACACGTGCTATTACGAGTGTCTTTGTAGGAGATGAAACAAGCGGAAATTGCACTTACAACATTAGTTACACTTCCACAATGGGCTCAACCGGGATTTGAACCCGAGACCTCTTGCATCCAAAGCAAGAATGATGCCACTAGACCATTGAGCCTCTATGTCAGGTGCAACATGTCACAATGTTGAAAGACCTATTAAGAATGGTTTTGGTCAGATAGGGACTGTCTTTGTCGTCTCTAAGGATATAATAAAATGCTTCACTACGCCATAGTGAAGTCACAATCTGGAGCATGACATTTTCCTTACAATTAATTGACTCAAAAAACATTATTTTTGTAACCATGCTTTAATACCGTTTTTTATGACCCTGACGTGAATTGAACACGCAACCTTCTGATCTGGAGTCAGAGGCGCTACAATTGCGCCACAGAGTCCCTAACTATTCAACTGCGTAAGACAGGGACGATGAGTAGTTATGTTATTACTATATGTGTACCCGTCCCGAATCGAAAGGGCACGTTGTGGATGTTAGGCGCACGTGATAACACCTACAATAAGGTAGCACTCTAAACTTCAAGGCAAAACCTTTCTCAGCGTTTCAGTTGATTTTGGTTTGTTCTCTGCAGTAAATAGCATAAAACACGTGCTATTACGAGGGTCTTTGTGGGAGATAAAACAAGCGGAAATTGCACTTACAACATTAGCTACACTTCAACAATGGGCTCAGCCGGGATTTGAAGCTGGGACCTCACGCACCCAAAGCGAGAATAATGCCACTAGACCATTGAGCCTCCATGACATGTCCAACATGTCACAATGTTAAAAGACCTATTAAGAATGGATTTGGTCAGATAGGGACTGTCTTTGTCGTCTCTAAGGATGTAATAAAATGCTTCACTACGCAATAGTGAAGTCACAATCTGGAGCATGACTTTTTCCTTACAATTAATTGACTCAAAAAACATTATTTTTGTAACTATGCTTTAATACCGTTTTTTATGACCCTGACGTGAATTGAACACGCAACCTTCTGATCTGGAGTCAGACGCGCTACAATTGCGCCACAGAGTCCCTAACTATTCAACTGCGTAAGACAGGGACGATGAGTAGTTACGTTATTACTATATGTGTACCGGTCCCGAATCGAAAGGGCACGTTGTGGATGTTAGGCGCACGTGATAACACCTACAATAAGGAAGCACTCTAAACTTCAAGGCAAAACCTTTCTAAGCGTTTCAGTTGATTTTGGTTTGTTCTCTGCAGTAAATAGCGTAAAACACGTGCTATTACGAGTGTCTTTGTAGGAGATGAAACAAGCGAAAGTTGCACTTACAACATTAGTTACACTTCAACAATGGGCTCAACCGGGATTTGAACCCGAGACCTCTCGCATACAAAGCGAGAATCATGCCACTGGACCATTGAGCCTCTATGTCAGGTGCAACATGTCACAATGTTGAAAGACCTATTAAGAATGGTTTTGGTCAGATAGGGACTGTCTTTGTCGTCTCTAAGGATATAATAAAATGCTTCACTACGCCATAGTGAATTCACAATCTGGAGCATGACTTTTTCCTTAAAATTAATTGACTCAAAAAACATTATTTTTGTAACCATGCTTTAATACCGTTTTTTATGACCCTGACGTGAATTGAACACGCAACCTTCTGATCTGAAGTCAGACGCGTTACAATTGCGCCACAGAGTCCCTAACTATTCAACTGCGTAAGACAGGGACGATGAGTAGTTACGTTATTACTATATGTGTACCCGTCCCGAATCGAAAGGGCACGTTGTGGATGTTAGGCGCACGCGATAACACCTACAATAAGGAAGCATTCTTAACTTCACTGCAAAACTTACGTTTCAGTTGATTTTGGTTTGTTCTCTGCAGTAAATAGCATAAAACACGTGCTATTACGAGGGTCTTTGTGGGAGATAAAACAAGCGGAAATTGCACTTACAACATTAGCTACACTTCAACAATGGGCTCAGCCGGGATTTGAAGCTGGGACCTCACGCACCCAAAGCGAGAATAATGCCACTAGACCATTGAGCCTCCATGACATGTCCAACATGTCACAATGTTAAAAGACCTATTAAGAATGGATTTGGTCAGATAGGGACTGTCTTTATCGTCTCTAAGGATGTAATAAAATGCTTCACTACGCAATAGTGAAGTCACAATCTGGAGCATGACTTTTTCCTTACAATTAATTGACTCAAAAAACATTATTTTTGTAACTATGCTTTAATACCGTTTTTTATGACCCTGACGTGAATTGAACACGCAACCTTCTGATCTGGAGTCAGACGCGCTACAATTGCGCCACAGAGTCCCTAACTATTCAACTGCGTAAGACAGGGACGATGAGTAGTTACTTATTACTATATGTGTACCGGTCCCGAATCGAAAGGGCACGTTGTGGATGTTAGGCGCACGTGATAACACCTACAATAAGGAAGCACTCTAAACTTCAAGGCAAAACCTTTCTAAGCGTTTCAGTTGATTTTGGTTTGTTCTCTGCAGTAAATAGCATAAAACACGTGCTATTACGAGTGTCTTTGTAGGAGATGAAACAAGCGGAAATTGCACTTACAACATTAGTTACACTTCAACAATGGGCTCAACCGGGATTTGAACCCGAGACCTCTCGCATACAAAGCGAGAATCATGCCACTGGACCATTGAGCCTCTATGTCAGGTGCAACATGTCACAATGTTGAAAGACCTATTAAGAATGGTTTTGGTCAGATAGGGACTGTCTTTGTCGTCTCTAAGGATATAATAAAATGCTTCACTACGCCATAGTGAATTCACAATCTGGAGCATGACTTTTTCCTTAAAATTAATTGACTCAAAAAACATTATTTTTGTAACCATGCTTTAATACCGTTTTTTATGACCCTGACGTGAATTGAACACGCAACCTTCTGATCTGAAGTCAGACGCGTTACAATTGCGCCACAGAGTCCCTAACTATTCAACTGCGTAAGACAGGGACGATGAGTAGTTACGTTATTACTATATGTGTACCCGTCCCGAATCGAAAGGGCACGTTGTGGATGTTAGGCGCACGCGATAACACCTACAATAAGGAAGCATTCTTAACTTCACTGCAAAACTTACGTTTCAGTTGAGTTTGGTTTGTTCTCTGCAATAAATAGCATAAAACACGTGCTATTACGAGGGTCTTTGTAGGAGATAAAACAAGCGGAAATTGCACTTACAACATTAGCTACACTTCAACAATGGGCTCAGCCGCGATTTGAAGCCGGGATCTCACGCACCCAAAGCGAGAATCATGCCACTAGACCATTGAGCTTCTATGTCAGGTGCAACATGTCACAATGTTGAAAGACCTATTAAGAATGATTTTGGTCAGATAGGGACTGTCTTTGTCGTCTCTAAGGATGTAATAAAATGCCTTCACTACGCAATAGTGAAGTCACAATCTGGAGCATGACTTTTTCCTTACGATTAATTGACTCAAAAAACATTATTTTTTGTAAACCATGCTTTAATACCGTTTTTTATGACCCTGACGTGAATTGAACACGCAACCTTCTGATCTGGAGTCAGACGCAGCCACCAATTGCGCCACAGAGTCCCTAACCTATCAACTGCGTAAGACCGGAGACGATGAGTAGTTACGTTATTACTATATGTGTACCCGTCCCGAATCGAAAGGGCACGTTGTGGATGTTAGGCCCACGTGATAACACCTACAATAAGGTAGCACTCTTAATTTAACTGCAAAACTTACGTTTCAGTTGAGTTTGGTTTGTTCTCTGCAGTAAATAACATAAAACACGTGCTATTACGAGTGTCTTTGTAGGAGATGAAACAAGCGGAAATTGCACTTACAACATTAGTTACACTTCCACAATGGGCTCAACCGGGATTTGAACCCGAGACCTCTTGCATCCCAAAGCAAGAATGATGCCACTTAGACCATTGAGCCTCTATGTCAGGTGCAACATGTCACAATGTTGAAAAGACCTATTAAGAATGGTTTTGGTCAGATAGGGACTGTCTTTGTCGTCTCTAAGGATATAATAAAATGCTTCACTACGCCATAGTGAAGTCACAATCTGGAGCATGACATTTTCCTTACAATTAATTGACTCAAAAAACATTATTTTTGTAACCATGCTTTAATACCGTTTTTATGACCCTGACGTGAATTGAACACGCAACCTTCTGATCTGGAGTCAGAGGCGCTACAATTGCGCCACAGAGTCCCCTAACTATTCAACTGCGTAAGACAGGGGACGATGAGTAGTTATGTTATTACTATATGTGTACCCGTCCCGAATCGAAAGGGCACGTTGTGGATGTTAGGCGCACGTGGATAACACCTACAATAAGGTAGCACTCTAAACTTCAAGGCAAAACCTTTCTCAGCGTTTCAGTTGATTTTGGTTTGTTCTCTGCAGTAAATAGCATAAAACACGTGCTATTACGAGGGTCTTTGTGGGAGATGAAACAAGCGAAAATTGCACTTACAACATTAGTTTACACTTCAACAATGGGCTCAACCGGGATTTGAACCCGAGACCTCTCGCATACAAGCGAGAATCATGCCACTGGACGCATTGAGCCTCTATGTCAGGTGCAACATGTCACAATGTTTGAAAGACCTATTAAGAATGGTTTTGGTCAGATAGGGACTGTCTTTGTCGTCTCTAAGGATATAATAAAATGCTTCACTACGCCATAGTGAATTCACAATCTGGAGCATGACTTTTTCCTTAAAATTAATTGACTCAAAAAACATTATTTTGTAACCATGCTTTTAATACCGTTTTTTATGACCCTGACGTGAATTGAACACGCAACCTTCTGATCTGAAGTCAGACGCGTTACAATTGCGCCACAGAGTCCCTAACTCATTCAACCTAGCGTAAGACAGGGACGATGAGTAGCTTACGTTATTTACTATTATGTGTACCCGTCCCGAATCGAGAAGGGCACGTTGTTGGATGTTAGGCGCACGGGGATAACACCTACAAGTAAGGAAGCACTCTTAACTTCACTGCAAAACTTACGTTTCAGTGATTTTGGTTTGTTCTCCGCAATAAATAGCATAAAACACGTGCTATAACGAGGGTCTTTGTGGGAGATAAAACCAAGCGAATTGCACTTACAACATTAGCTACACTTCAACAATGGGGCTCAGCCGGGATTTGAAGCGGGACCTCACGCACCCAAAGCGAGAATAATGCCACTAGACCATTGAGCCTCCATGACATGTCCAACATGTCACAATGTTAAAAGACCTATTAAGAATGGATTTGGTCAGATAGGGACTGTCTTTTATCGTCTCTAAGGATGTAATAAAATGCTTCACTACGCAATAGTGAAGTCACAATCTGGAGCATGACTTTTTCCTTACAATTAATTGACTCAAAAAACATTATTTTTGTAACTATGCTTTAATACCGTTTTTTATGACCCTGACGTGAATTGAACACGCAACCTTCTGATCTGGAGTCAGACGCGCTACAATTGCGCCACAGAGTCCCTAACTATTCAACTGCGTAAGACAGGGACGATGAGTAGTTACGTTATTACTATATGTGTACCGGTCCCGAATCGAAAGGGCACGTTGTGGATGTTAGGCGCACGTGATAACACCTACAATAAGGAAGCACTCTAAACTTCAAGGCAAAACCTTTCTAAGCGTTTCAGTTGATTTTGGTTTGTTCTCTGCAGTAAATAGCATAAAACACGTGCTATTACGAGTGTCTTTGTAGGAGATGAAACAAGCGGAAATTGCACTTACAACATTAGTTACACTTCAACAATGGGCTCAACCGGGATTTGAACCCGAGACCTCTCGCATACAAAGCGAGAATCATGCCACTGGACCATTGAGCCTCTATGTCAGGTGCAACATGTCACAATGTTGAAAGACCTATTAAGAATGGTTTTGGTCAGATAGGGACTGTCTTTGTCGTCTCTAAGGATATAATAAAATGCTTCACTACGCCATAGTGAATTCACAATCTGGAGCATGACTTTTTCCTTAAATTAATTGACTCAAAAAAACATTATTTTTGTAACCATGCTTTAATACCGTTTTTTATGACCCTGACGTGAATTGAACACGCAACCTTCTGATCTGAAGTCAGACGCGTTACAATTGCGCCACAGAGTCCCTAACTATTCAACTGCGTAAGACAGGGACGATGAGTAGTTACGTTATTACTATATGTGTACCCGTCCCGAATCGAAAGGGCACGTTGTGGATGTTAGGCGCACGCGATAACACCTACAATAAGGAAGCATTCTTAACTTCACTGCAAAACTTACGTTTCAGTTGAGTTTGGTTTGTTCTCTGCAATAAATAGCATAAAACACGTGCTATTACGAGGGTCTTTGTAGGAGATAAAACAAGCGGAAATTGCACTTACAACATTAGCTACACTTCAACAATGGGCTCAGCCGCGATTTGAAGCCGGGATCTCACGCACCCAAAGCGAGAATCATGCCACTAGACCATTGAGCTTCTATGTCAGGTGCAACATGTCACAATGTTGAAAGACCTATTAAGAATGATTTTGGTCAGATAGGGACTGTCTTTGTCGTCTCTAAGGATGTAATAAAATGCTTCACTACGCAATAGTGAAGTCACAATCTGGAGCATGACTTTTTCCTTACGATTAATTGACTCAAAAAACATTATTTTTGTAACCATGCTTTAATACCGTTTTTTATGACCCTGACGTGAATTGAACACGCAACCTTCTGATCTGGAGTCAGACGCGCTACAATTGCGCCACAGAGTCCCTAACTATTCAACTGCGTAAGACAGGGACGATGAGTAGTTACGTTATTACTATATGTGTACCCGTCCTGAATCAAAAGGGCACGTTGTGGATGTTAGGCGCACGTGATAACACCTACAATAAGGAAGCACTCTTAACTTCACTGCAAAACTTACGTTTCAGTTGAGTTGGTTTGTTCTCTGCAAAATAGCATAAAACAAGTGCTATAACGAGGTCTTTGTAGGAGATAAACAAGACGGAAATTGCACTTACAACATTAGCTACACTTCAACAATGGACTCAGCCGGGATTTGAAGCCGGGATCTCACGCACCCAAAGCGAGAATCATGCCACTAGACCATTGACTCTATGTCAGGTGCAACATGTCACAATGTTGAAAGACCTATTAAGAATGATTTTGGTCAGATAGGGACTGTCTGTTGTCTCTAAGGATGTAAAATGCTTCACTACGCAATAGTGAAGTCACAATCTGGAGCATGACTTTTTCCTTACAATTAATTGACTCAAAAACATTATTTTTTGTAAACAAGGTTTAATACCATTTTTTATGACCCTGACGTGAATGAACACGCAACCTTCTGATATCTGGAGTCAGATGCGCTACCATTGCGCCACAGAGTCCCTAACTAATCAACTGCGTAAGACAGGGAAGATGAGTAGTTACGTTATTACTATATGTGTACCCGTCCCGAATCGAAAGGCACGTTGTGGATGTTAGCGCACGTGATAACACCTACAATAAGGAAGCACTCTAACTTCAAGGCAAAACCTTTCTAAGCGTTTCAGTTGATTTTGGTTTGTTCTCTGCAGTAAATAGCATAAAACACGTGCTATTACGAGTGTCTTTGTAGGAGATGAAACAAGCGGAAATTGCACTTACAACATTAGTTACACTTCAACAATGGGCTCAACCGGGATTTGAACCGGAGACCTCTCGCACACAAAGCGAGAATCATGCCACTAGACCATTGAGCCTCTATGTCAGGTGCAACATGTCACAATGTTGAAAGACCTATTAAGAATGGTTTTGGTCAGATAGGGACTGTCTTTGTCGTCTCTAAGGATATAATAAAATGCTTCACTACGCAATAGTGAAGTCACAATCTGGAGCATGACTTTTTCCTTACAATTAATTGACTCAAAAAACATTATTTTTGTAACCATGCTTTAATACCGTTTTTTATGACCTGACGTGAATTGAACACGCAACCTTCTGATCTGAAGTCAGACGCGCTACCAATTGCGCCACAGAGTCCCTAACTATTCAACTGCGTAAGACAGGGACGATGAGTAGTTACGTTATTACTATATGTGTACCCGTCCCGAATCGAAAGGGCACGTTGTGGATGTTAGGCGCACGTGATAACACCTACAATAAGGAAGCACTCTTAACTTCACTGCAAAACTTACGTTTCAGTTGAGTTTGGTTTGTTCTCTGCAATAAATAGCATAAAACAAGTGCTATAACGAGGGTCTTTGTAGGAGATAAAACAAGCGGAAATTGCACTTACAACATTAGCTACACTTCAACAATGGACTCAGCCGGGATTTGAAGCCGGGATCTCACGCACCCAAAGCGAGAATCATGCCACTAGACCATTGAGCCTCTATGTCAGGTGCAACATGTCACAATGTTGAAAGACCTATAAAGAATGATTTTGGTCAGATAGGGACTGTCTTTGTTGTCTCTAAGGATGTAATGAAATGCTTCATACGCAAATAGTGAAGTCACAATCTGGAGCATGACTTTTCCTTACAATTAATTGACTCAAAAAACATTATTTTGTAACCATGCTTTAATACCGTTTTTTATGACCCTGACGTGAATTGAACGCGCAACCTTCTGATCTGCAGTCAGACGCGCTACCATTGCGCCACAGAGTCCCTA